>CM029017.1:109524207-109731707 GCA_016801055.1 Panax notoginseng
CTATTAGATTATTCCTAAAGCATAAACTTAGAACGAAATGTTTGTTCAGTATGATCATTCAATAACATATTGTTATTATCTTGTTATTCAAACTAATCCTTAGTTGATGTCCGTTGAACTCAAATTACCTTCAAGTGTATCCAAACCAAACTATCTTTGGGGCGGACTTGTACTCAAAATACTGAGATGAACAACCCTAATTTATAGGTGTTACGCTTAGTTTTGAACTTTGCGCTGAAATGTTTGTACATAATACATGTACAAAGGGTTGATCCCCCTAAGTACCTTAAAGTCATTATGGTCGTATGACCGTAAAAGTTTAAGTTGAAAGATTACTTATAATTGTGGACAAGGTTCGTGGTATTAGACCCTCAGTGAATGTTTAAAGTTATTAATAGAACTTATTGTTCATTTTATTTGAGCCCCTGAATGGGAAGGAATGTTTAAGATGTTAATAGAACTTATTATTCAGTTCTATTGAGCCCCTGAATGGGCAGATAAGGTAAAAGTTATTCATTGTTATTTCAAGTGAGCCTTGTTTGCTCACTCTTGCCTGTAAAATTCTTATAGCTATAGATGGAAAGGGTGACGTACCTAGCACCAGTAAAGGAAAGGGAAAGACGAACAAGTACTGAAGACTTGTAATATTTTTGATAGTTTTATTATCAGACTTTGGTTAAGGAATGTAATGAAGTTTATTTAAATTTTTTGCATGAATGATTGTTTGTAAAGGTTAGATAACCTGGGAGATATTATTTTATGTAATTCCTGTATGGGCAGGTTTATTATTCAATTTTATTTATGATTGGGTAGTTATAAATGAAAGTTTTGATTACGTGAACACCAAATCTTGAGGTAATGAAGTACTGACATTGGAAGATATGTTGAGAACATGCGTCATGGATTTCAAAGGAAGCTGGGAAGAGCAATTACCGTTGGTGGAATTCGCCTACAATAATATTTATCACGCAAGCATCGGCATGCCGCCTTACGCAACGTTATACGGCAGAAAGTGCAGAACTCCACTGTGCTGGGATGAAGTTGGTGAACGTCAACTGTTAGGACCAGAATTAGTGCAACAAACTGCTGAGGTTATTAAACTCATCAGGACAAGATTGGTAGCAGCTCAAGACCGACAGAAGAAGTATGCTGATCAACACAGGCAAGATCGTGCATTTGACGTAGGAAGCTATGTATTCCTAAAAGTTTCTCCTTGGAAGGGGAAAATTCGTTTCGTTAAGAAGGGAAAACTAAGCCCGAGGTTTATTGGACCCTTTGAAGTGCTGGAAAAAGTTGGTGAGGTAGCTTATGAGGTAGCTCTACCTCCATAATTGGATAACATTCACAATGTTTTTCATATTTCGGTGTTACGACCATATAAACCCGATTACAATCACGTGATCGAGTGCGAACCGTTGCAGTTTGAGAAAGATTTATCTTATGAAGAGGTTCCTATCCAGATAGTCGACAGGAAAGAACAAGTGCTCAGGAATAAAGTGATACCTTCTGTGAAGGTGATATGGAGAAACCACAATGCTGAAGAAGCAACGTGGGAACTCGAAGAGAAAATGATGAAAGAGTACCCTGAGTTATTTGTTTAATCTGTCTTCGATTCTGGGGACAGAATCTTTATAAGTAGGGAAGAATGTAACGAAAGTGTTGTTTGAGTTGTGATTCTGGGGACAGAATCCTTTTAAGAGGGGAATAATGTAACATTCCATATTTTTAAATGTAAGTTATAAATATTTATTTATTTATATAAATATTTATTGGATGTGTTTATTATTGAATAAGTAATTGTTCAAATTGATTGAGTTGATTTAGTTAATTATTTATTTGCTAAATAATTAATGTGATTAGTTAATTATTTATTTGTTAAATAGTTAATGTGTTATGTAGATTGAGTTATGTGATTAAGTAATTTATTTAATAAATTGTTATTTCATAAAGAGTGACAAATAACTATGTTATAAAGAGTTATTAAATTAAATTAAAGTAGTTTAATTTAGTTCTTTGCCAAACAAGGCTTAAGTATTATTCTTTAATTTTTAAATGGGTTACCAAACGAAGTCTTATGGCTTTTGGATTTCTTTTGAATTAAAATTATTAATAAAATAAAACAAATATATAAATTAAATATATTTATAAGTTATACGTTATATAAGTTATATGTTTTTGGTAACTGATAGTATTTAGTAGTATTATAATGACCACATGCGTTTCTTTTATTTACGTTGGCTTATCAGTTTTAGAGTACGCATAGTTTATCAGTTAATATTTTTTTAGTTTACGCATTTGTCTAAACCTAAGCCTAAGTAAGAAAAGGGAGAGTCTGAAAGAGAGAAACAAGAGAAAGACAGGTCTTTGGATTCTTCAACTTTTGTCAGTGATTTACAAGTGTCGTTTGAACAAACTAAAGGTATGTTCTATAAACCTTATCATATATGTTTTACAGTAGATAGTCTCTGTGAAATTGTAGGTCACAGTTTTCTTAAAAATCACGGTGTATCAGAATGTTACCAAAAATCTCTTGAAAAACCATGCTTGTATAATTAGTTAGAGAATTGTGATAATGTGTAATTTTAACAGTTATCACTAGCATGTGTGTGTATATATATATATATATATATATATATATATATATATATATGATTGTATGCTAATTACAGGCTAAAGGAAGAAATAAGTTTTACAGTGAGTATATATGCACGTATATGATTTGTAGAGATATCAAAAATTAATATACGCTAATTGTGAAATTGTGAAATTTAACTGAGAATGGGTATTTGGTTATGAATGTAAAATTACATAGTACAAAGAAATCAATGTTCTTGCTACCAGTAGAATTTTAGTTCACTGTGTCAAGAAATATATCAACAATGGAGTTTTTGTTTTAAAAAGAGTGTTTTCAGAGAATTAGTTCTCTGCTATTGTTGTTTAGTTGTGTAAAATTCGTACACAAACGCTTCATAACTTTTATGTGTAGTTTTTATGAAGTTATAAATGTTGTTGGATGTCATTGGCTGTTAAAAATAAATTAGACAGTAGCTTTGCTCTATCTTTCTGAGTTGATTCTGTGAGTTTCGGCGCCCCAGGATCAAAATTCACGCCCCAGCGTCAAAATTCATGCCCCAGCGCCAAATTTCGCACCCTGGCGCCAAGGTTCGCTCCCCAGTGCCAAAATGGGCCAGTAGCTCGCGCCCCAGCGCTGTAGCTCGCGCCTCATCACCACTATTCCGCGCCCCAGCGCCGGAAAAGTGTTCGAGTTGGGCAGTTTTGACCTCCTATAATAAAATGACCATAACATTTTTATACGAACTCCGATTGAGGTAATTCAATATTATTCGGAAAGAGAACGACTAGACCTACAACTTTCATGCTTTAAGTTTTTTAATTTGACGTCTATAACAGTAGTCAAAATGGCCATCTTTAGGACTATTGTGTATTTGGAGCCAATCAGAGGGCGTCGGGATGCACGAATGCAAGTGCAACCCTTTGGGTATTAGTATAACTTAATGATAACATGTTGGACAGGTAATAGGATGTTGTATCAAGTTGTTAATGTGCATGTGGTGCAATGACATGATCACTTAAGTAGTTGTAATAAAGCTAAAAAGTAATGTTCATGAAAAGATGTGATGTTGTTTAAACTTAAACTTAGTTAGTAGCTATAATAAGAGTAATAAAGTAACTCATAAAGGTAATGTTAGTGTAACTAATGTGTATTATCAATACATATGGTATGTGTAGGACTTGGGGTGAATGTGAATAGTAATTGTTTAACCTACACACGAAGCAAGTTCCCTAACCTTTGCTACTTTATTATTCAGCAAGGTTACTTTTCACTGTTATTTTATACTTATGCAAGTTCTCTAACTCTACTTTTATAATTGTGCAAGTTTTCTTAACTCTAAGCTTGTTATATTAGCATGCAAGTGCCTTTAGTTTATCGTTCAAGTTATTATTTGTTGTGCATGCTTGATATTAAATTCTAAGATGTAACCTTAGCTTAATGTTGTTCAAAGCAAGGTATGATAAATTATTCAATTGTTATGCTATTAGATTATTCCTAAAGCATGAACTTAGAACGAAATGTTTGTTCAGTATGATCATTCAATAACATAGTGTTATTATCTTGTATTCAACTAATCCTTAGTTGATGTCCGTTGAACTCTAAATTACCTTGAAGTGTATCCAAACCAAACTATCTTTGGGGCGGACTTGTACTCAAAATACTGAGATGAACAACCCTATTTATAGGGGTTACGCTTAGTTTTGTACTTTACGCTGAAATGTTTGTATACAATACATGTACGAAGGGTTGATCCCCCTAAGTACCTTAAAGTCATTATGGTCGTATGACCGTAAAAGTTTAAGTTGAAAGATTACTTTTAACTGTGGACAAGGTTCGTGGTCATTAGACCCTCAGTGAATGTTTAAAGTATTAATAGAACTTATTGTTCAGTTCTATTGAGCCCCTGAATGGGCAAGGAATGTTTAAGATGTTAATAGAACTTATTATTCAGTTCTATTGAGCCCCTGAATGGGCAGATAAGGTAAAAGTTATTCATTGTTATTTCAAGTGAGCCTTGTTTGCTCACTCTTGCCTGTAAAATTCTTATAGCTATAGATGGAAAGGGTGACGTACCTAGCACCAGTAAAGGAAAGGGAAAGACGAACAAGTACTGAAGACTTGTAATAGTTTTGATAGTTTTATTATCAGACTTTGGTTAAGGAATGTAATGAAATTTATTTAAATTTTTCCGCATGAATGATTGTTTGTAAAGGTTAGATAACCTGGGAGATATTATTTTATGTAATTCCTGTATGGGCAGGTTTATTATTCAATTTTATTTATGATTGGGTAGTTATAAATGAATGTTTTGATTACGTGAACACCAAATCTTGAGGTAATGAAGTACCGAGATTTTGGGGTGTCACATAAGCAATCTTGAACCATGATTCTCTTTCTCTTCCATTGTTAGAGAAGTGGGTAGTGGTAGAATTTGTATGCTAAGGCATGATAAGAATGATTAATAAATGGGCTTAAGCCGTAATAAGTCATGAATAAGTCATTTATACTTATATAAGTTATGAACTAAGAGGAACTTGTAAGAACTTATAACATGTTTACATTAATGGAATTGGTATGATAAGATGAAGCAAGAATAATGGTTAGAAGTCATGAACTATCATAAGTCATGAATAATGAAAATGTAAGTAGTTTATACTTTCATAAATTACAAACTCACAAAGAACAAGTAATAACTTATTATGATATAAGTTAATGAAGTATGTATATTAAGAAGTTAGTAGGATAGAATGAATTCATTTGAAACGGTGAACAAATCTTAAGTAACGAAGTTTTGCTGGAATTCACACGATTGGACGATAATCGTCGAATTCGTGAAATTCTCATAATGGAAGTCAAATTTTGATATGGAGCTTGGAAACATTGGTTTTAAATGGAGACAAGTCTTATTTGACATTATAGAGTTGCGGACTCGAAAATGACCGGATTCCGACTTAGAACGAAGAAACGAGCATTGAACGTTCACGAACGTTTATAGTTTTCATTAAAAATGGACTAATAGGTGAATTTTTAGCAAACAAAGTTAAATAGATAAAATTCTTACATAAACACATAGAGTATGTGATTTGTGAACCGTAGGCTCTTGAATGAACCAATTCAGACTTATAACGAAGAAGTTACGAGCCCGGGAATATCACAAAGTCAAAAATCTGTCAAAATTGTCTGTGGCACAGAGTTCGCGCCGCGGCAGATACATCTCGAAGATATTCTTTGATGTCATGATACCAAGGCCGTTTGATGGGAGGTAGCTCATCTGATACTTCTCCAATGTAATTTCCGTAGGCCGGTGCCTTTTGGCTTATAAATTTGATATCAGGAATTCCTATTCTCTCAGATATGTGGATCGAGGAAGCCAATGTTGCCAATGCATCAGCAAAGTCATTCGTACCTCGAGGAATGTGGATGAAGGTTATTTTCTCAAACTTCATAGCCATCTTGATAACTTGCCAATGATATGGCAACAAATGCAATTCTTTGGTAGAGTACTCTCCGGTGGTTTGTTTGATAACAAACTCGAAATCCCAAAAGACTGCTAACTATTGGACACGCATGAACTGGGCCTTTTTCAATCCCATTATACAGCCTTTGTAACGACCGAGAAATTCGGATCCTTTGTAAAATACTTGAAAGAATTAAATAATGGATAAAATATTATTATTTGTTATTATTATGTGTTAATAAGATGTATGTTGTTCTATAACCTAGAAAGGTCGAAACATCGTAGTCTTTTGACTATATGAAGGAATTAAAGTGTTTGAATTTCCAAGACGAAAATAAAAGTTTTTCGAGAAATTTTTTGAAAAACACTACTCATCGTTTATCGCTCGGGAATTATTTTTGAACTTCTGAGAAATAAGTAATGTTATATTATCGAGGCGAGATGGATTATGTACTAATAATCTAATTATGGAACATGCGAAATTTTGCATGCGGACTTAAATTGAGAATGTAAGTATTAAAATCTAATGAAGGGAATTAATGTAATCTAGTGTGAATTAAAAGTCCAACTTGATTAAAAGTGTAAGCCCATGTGGGATTTAAATTAAGCCCAAGTGGTTAATGCTATGAAGCCCAAAGGATGATCCATTAACTAATAAGATCCATGAGGCAACCCATGGGTGAAGTAGTGGGCAAGAACTTTGTGTGATGGGCAAGAATTAAGAGTGATGACCAAGATTACTTAATGAGCAAGATATGAATAGTAAGGAGGTTAGTTAAGGAGGTGGGATGCCTAATGGTCATTTTACTCTAGCTTAGAGACTTCTATAAATAGCAAGCTTGGATTTGTTATTTACTTGTTTAGATTTCATCCAACAAACTCTCTCACAAACAACTTAATTGTTAGAGCAAATAAGCACTTTGAAGCTTAACCTTTCATTGTTAGATTTCCAAAGCAAGAGAAGTAATCTTCAAATGTATTTGATCTTGTCTCTTCTATCTCTATCATACTACGATGATAAGAGAAGTGTAATCTAAATAAACTTAGATGCTAAAAACATAAGGGAAGTGAATAAGTAATGGACTTAAGCCGAATAAGTTATGAATAAGCAACTTGAATCTAAATAAGTTGATAAACTTGTACAAAACTTGTCATATATTTATCATATGATGTTAGTATGATCAATATAGTATGAGAATATTGATTGATGGACTTAAGTTCATAGTAAGCTATAAGCATGAGAATTAGAGTTCATAAGTTAAATAAGTCATTGACTTATGAGAATAAGTCAAAACCTACTTTAATAATAAGTTGGTGTAATAAGTAACTTGAAATGTTTATATGTTGATTAAAATACATTTAGAATGATTAGTAATGAGGTTTCGCCGAAATTCACACGACTGGACGATAATCGTCGAATTCGTGAAATTCTCGGAATGGAAGTCGTATTTTGTGTTTGAAGTCGAAAACGTTGGTTTTCGATGGAGACAAGTCATATTTGGCATTATAGAGTTGCGGACTTGAAAATGGCCGGATTCCGACTTAGAACGAAGAAACGAGCGTTGAACGTTCACGAACGTTTATCGTTTTCGTTAAAAATGGACTAATAGGTGAAATTTTAGCAAAAGAAATCAAATAGATAAAATTCTTGCATGAACACGTAGAGTACGTGATTTGTAAATAGTAGGCTCTTGAACGAACCAATTCGGACTTATAACGAAGAAGTTATGAGCCCGGGGGTTTCACAAAATTTCAAAAACTGTCAAAATTATCTGTGGCACAGAGTCCGCGCCGCAGCGCAACTCCAAGCCAAAATCCCGACGCCGTAGTGCCAAAGTGAGGCTCGGCTTCTGCTAATTGGCGCCACAGCGTGACCCATAACGAACGGACTCGCGCCGCAGTGTCGAGTCCGATTTCTAGGCATAGCATGTGACGCCGCAGCGCGGCACAGAGTGTAAAAGTCGGCGCCGCAGCGCTAGTTCTAAAACATAGACAATAAAAATTGTTTACATGTTGAGCATGAAGAGTAAATGATGAACACCTAACTAAAGATCTTAATGTAACCTTGTTAAGACATATTTGAGCCTTAAACATGATCACTTAGGGTTAAAGAAAGTCAATTACATATGAACGTAAGAACGACGTAACGGAAAGACGGAACCAATAAATAACAAATATAATACATAATTAGATTGAGAAGAAGGGTAAGATTCTTTAGGAATTATGTATGTTATTCATGACCTAACGTACTATCTGATGTTATCATCTACTGTAGAGATCTTAAAGACCTAAAGTGCACGTGTTATATCTATAAGCAGACGTTAAAGGCAAGTACTCTAACCCTTGTTTCAGTTCGATCTGGACAAGTCTTTGTGATTCATGTATTCTTCACATGAGTTAATGTCTGATGAAGTCAAAACCAATTCCTTTGGCTAGAATTATGCCATGTTAGTCTATCAAGTGTTGACAATGATTTACCAAACTAATATTGTTGTGGTTTTCAAAAGAAGACTGAGTATGCTAAATTGTTTTGTCGTCAAACGACAGGCACGTGAGGTTGCCACCACTTAAATGTATACACGTTTAATGAATGTAATGTTGATCAACATAGAGTACTATAGGTTGATCACCTAGACATGCTTGTAAGCTATGCCGGACTTACGAACTTAGTGCTGGAACGTCCTTTTCAAAGTACTTATGAAATGCTCATGATCTTGAACCAGAATTGATGTTTTACTGAATATTGTTATTGTAAAATGTTTTGAATGAAAAGGAGTACTATTTTGAATTATCGATATTACTTCATAACTATTGTTCAGTTATTGAAGATATATAATTCCTATGTTTCAAGCATGCTAGCTTTATTAGAATGGTTGTACTTGATGTGCTAGTTAGGCTCATTCTTGCTTGAACCATATGAATGCAGCTAAACCTGAACGGACTGATGGATTCGGCAAGGATAAAGGGAAGGCAAAGGCGAATCCATAGACTACAATTGTAATAGTATAAGTTTTGTAAGAATAATATGTAATATTATGACAAAGACAAGTGTATTGGTTGTAACGAACCTGGGGTATGTAAATATTCTTTTTATATATAAGACATATCCGTTCTTTTGAGGCATTTCAATTAAATGTTTATGTGAATTGTAGCACCGTGTAGCACCATCTGTCTGGTTGGAAGAAACCCAGATTTGGGGGCGTCACAACCTTCATACTCAGTTGTGTTTTTTTGGTGTTGCCAAACTGCATCTTGATGGCCATAGGATATTGTTCTACTGTAAGAGATACGAGAACTACCCTGCTCCGGCACCTTCCATGTTTACAGCTCCTTTAAAATATAATTTCCAAGTTCAGATGGTATTTTCCCGATGTATTTGTTGAATTGTCATTATTCCATCATCCGAGAAATACGTTGCTAAGGGTTCGAAATTTCCTGATGGTGCTTCGGCCAACTGATCCACAATTCCTTGACCTATTATGGATTTTTGCGTCACGTAGATGATATTGAATTATTGGAGGATCAATTGCCATTTAGACAATCGACAATTCAACATAGGTTTGTTGAATACGTACTTCAGAGGATCCATGCGGGATATGAGATAGGTAGTGACCATGGAGATAATATTGTAATCTCATGGTAGCCCATGCTAAAGAACAACATGTTTTTTCAATTAAAGTGTACTTCTGCTCTCCGCTACTGAATCTTTTGATGTAATAGAAAGCTCTTTCCTTGCCTTTATCGTCTTTTTACCCCAGCATGCAGCTCATAGCATTGACATAGAATGAAAGGTACATAAACATGGGAACCTTGTCCCTTGGTGGTACCAGGACAGGGGCTTTGACCAACAGCTTCTTGATGGAAAGGAAAGCTTTTTGACACTCCTCATTCCACTTTTCGGAGTAATTTTTCCGCAATAGCTTGAAGATGGGCTCACACGTTGCCATGAGTTGAGAGATGAATTTGCTTATGAAATTGATTCTCCCTAAAAATCCCCGTATTTCCTTTTCTATTTAGGGCACGGGCATCACGGTGATTGGTTTTATTTTGGCGGGATCCAGTTCGATGCCTCTGTTGCTTACTAAAAATCCCAACAATTTGCTTGATTTGACATCGAAAGCACATTTGACTGGATTCAGCTTCAAGTTGTATTTCCGAAGCCGATTGAATAACTTACTGAGATGGTCGATGTGATCATCTTCCTTCCGGGACTTTA
The DNA here is from genome assembly GCA_016801055.1 of Panax notoginseng. Taxonomy (NCBI): domain Eukaryota; kingdom Viridiplantae; phylum Streptophyta; class Magnoliopsida; order Apiales; family Araliaceae; genus Panax; species Panax notoginseng. The sequence continues at coordinate 109,534,456 of CM029017.1, forward strand.
TGATGATATCATCCACATAAACTTCTATCTCTTTGTGCATCATGGCATGAAAAATGGCCATCATGGCTTGTTAATAGGTGGCACGGGCATTGATAAGGCCGAAAGACAATCGTCTGTAATAAAAGGTTCCCCAGAGAGTAATGAAGGCCATTTTCTCCCTATCCTCTTCAGCAACCTTGATCTGATGATACCTCGCGAAGCAATTAACGAAAGAATACATGCCATAATGTGTTGTATTATCTATCAATATGTAGATGAAAGGTACCGGGAAGTTGTCTTTGAGACATGCTTTGTTCAAATCTCTATAATCCATGCATACTCGTACCTTTCCTCCGGGCTTAGGCACGGGAACTATATTGGACAACCACTCAGGGTAGGTTGATACCATGATGATGCGGGCTTTGAATTATTTAACAATTTCTTCTTTAACTTTCAGACTCCACTCAGGTTTTAGTCGCCTAAGCTTTTGCTTGACTGGCTTGAATCCTTCTTTAATAGGGAGTCGATGAATTACAATCTCAGTAGACAAACTAATTATATCCTCATGTGACCATGCAAACACATCTTAGAATTGAGTTAATAGAGCAATCAAGTCTTTTCTTTGGTTTAGGGTAAGGTCCATGCCCATTTTAAATTTCTTTAAGGTTTTCTGAGGTTTCGATGTTGACAGTGGTGATTTGATCAAGGTTTAGTTTGGGTTTATCTTCGACCCATTCTTTGATCTCCTTTGGCACTTCATAGTCATCTATCTCCTCTTGATCAATCCGAATCAAGTTAGAGTCCATTTTTATATCAAAGTTGTAGGCACTGTGAAAATTTGGCATCTTATCAGCAAGGCCAAACAGATCCAGCTCTGGAGTCCTGAAAATAAAATGATTTCACTTAATATACAAAATTGTTTAATTATACAAAGTATTAGCAAAAGCATGACAAAATTTATTGCTAGTACTATGCAACAAAAGTAAGCAGTATACATACTTTAGGGCAGATAAACTTTCTTCCCTTTTACCCTTTTCGGAAGATGAAAGGAGTGCTGCTCTAGTTGTCCAAGGTCAGGTTTTTATTTATGGTTGTGATGAAGGGATATTTGATGTCCTCCTCCTCTTTGATGATGACCATGAATGAGTTCTCATAGGGGTTAATGTTCTCTTTTGAAACACTCCCTTCAGCTCTGTCCATGAAAGGGATCGTGAGTTGATCTTCTGCATAATCATCATGTGGGGTATCATTGTTCATTCCCTCGGTATATACCAGACAGTACATTTTCAATAACCGGGCTTGCACCTCTTATTTGAGTCTCTCATTCCTTTCCCTGCTTTCTTTATCCAGAATTAGAACTTCTTTTCCCCTGGTTGGATTAACCTTAGGAATTAACATTTCTGATATAGCCGCATGGATCTTTCTTGTTGGTTTCAAGAATCCTGCATCACTAAGGTTTGGTAGCAGAATGGTAAAGGAAGGAACTGATGGATGCTTGTGTGGGCTCTGGCGGTTTGATCCAGAGGAATAGCCCAATCCAACCTTCCCTGTTTAGTTAGGAATTTGAACTGGATTCTTGATTCCTTTCTGACTTTTCCCTAGCCCTTGTTCATGCCAGAAACCTAAGGATATCATTTTCTGGCTAGCCAAAATTACTTCGGTGGAAACTCTGGGCTTTAAAGCTTGGGCCCCAATAGGTAGGTATTGAGTGTTGCTTACCTCAAGGGCTTGAAAATTGACAGGCTCAATTCCTTCGTTGAGGTTGATCAAAGGCATATTGCTTTGCATATGGACAAGATATTCTGGTTCAGCATTGATAGTGACCAGATTGCCATCGATGATGTATTTAACTTGTTGATGAAGGGTGGACGGGACTGCTCCTGCAATATGAATCCATGGTCTTCCCAACAACAAATTATATCATGTGGTGATATTCAACACCTGAAAGGATATGTAGAAGGTATGGGGACCAATCTTGGCTGGAAGCTCGATTTCTCCTACAACCTTTCGTCGAGATCCATCAAAGGCCCTTATGACTATATGACTAGTCCGGATCCGATTTGGATTGAGCTTTATTCTTTCCAATGTGTCATAGGGACAAATATATGTTCAAGGATGATCCTCCATCGATCAACACACCTCCTACCACATATCTTGAGGACACCACTGCTATGTGCAATGACATGCAATGGCTCGTCCCTTCTGATGGTATATCATCATCAGTGAAAGATATCACATTACTGTTGAAAATGTGATCTATCAAGTGACGGAACTTCTCTGTATCCACAGCTTTAGGCAGATGTGCTTCTTCCAGCACTTTCACTAAAGCCTTGCGATGGTCTTCCGAAGATAAAACCTAGTCCATAATGGATATCTGTTGAGGTGCTTATTTCAATCTCTGCACTACTTTGGCTTTATTATGCCCCATTTTGCTGAGAAATTCTTCAATTTTCTCCTCGGGCACTCTTCCTTTGGATTTAATGACTGGTTTCATTACTCACTGAGGTAGATATAACGGATTTTCCTTCAATATGGCAGCATTTTGATTTGAAGTTGATCATTCATGCTTCCCATAGTTCTAGGGGACTCTTTTTAAACTGATTATAGAATAATGCGGTCTGAATGGCAGCATCAGAGTCTCGGGGGCAGCCATTTTCACATGATTCTTTCCCTCTTGGTCCCCTTTTCCTTGAATTACTACAGGTACCGTAGACAAGCATCCTTCAGAAGATATGATTGCTATAACTTCTGTGAAACCCCAAAACCCTAATAAGATTCGGTTATGTAAAATTAGTATTATAAATAAAATCTCTCCGTTTTGAAAGTGTTTTGTGTTATTATATACTCTGTTAAACAAATTAGGTCAAATAAAATTTCGTCCGAAATTTGACGTGCTTGACACGTCGTGCCTAAAATTTTCTTCTGAAAATGAACTTTTCAGTATATGTATTTTGACAAGCTGCTTTTATCGTGCTTACATTGACAAAGCCCTTTGTTGTGCTTGTTAGGATTTGTGAGAAATCTAAGTTAGGAACCCTAAATATCGAAATCAGGAAATCCTAACCCTAGATTACAAACCCTAACCCTAGATTAGGATATCCTAACACCTAATCATGATTGTTAAACTTCACTTAGGTGCTAATAAACATCATTAAGCAACCCTAATCATAAAAATCGAAACTCTAATCAAGATTACGGAGGATTAGGGCATAATTAAGCTACTAATTTGTACAAACTAGCTCACAAGTAGGTTCTTACTCACAAATGCAAGTTCCTAGGCTACACATGACATGCTTGTAACTCCCAAGCAGCACAAGTATCATAGAATCATATATTTGTAGAGGCAAGAAGGTGAAAATGACACAGAAACCCTAACCTTGCAATTCTATAAATAGCAGCCCAATTTCAGTTCAACCCTACAAAATTTCTAAGCCTAAACACTCATATATCATACCTAAACAAGCCTTCGTGATAGCAACATTAGAATCAGTAGCCAGCTATAAAAATCAAGCAAGAAAAGGTGCAAACCCTAATTTTAACTTAGATCTTTGATGTTATGCTTAATTTATAGTTTAGATGTTTAGATATATGTAATAACATGTTAGTAAGTATGCTAAGTTGATAGAATATGTTTACATAAATATGTTTACATACCATCTAGATGCATCAAATTGATGTTTTAAGCAAAATGAAAATTCTGGAAAAACAGGTCTGATAGTTGAATGTCAGAGCCTGTAGATCCATGTATGTTAATAGTTAGGTCTGTTAATTGTATGCTAGTTGTAGTATTACATGAGGTCTTTAATCTGGAAAAGAAAACATGTCCATTAGAATCATATATTGCAAGATATAAGTGGTCAAAAGTGGTTGACCGATCACGAAGTTCTAATTTTTGGGTTACCCAGAAATCTCTAGAACAGGTTGAGCCGGCTACTTTGACCAACCATTAATTTGCTTTATGTTTGTTGTTAGGATGTCTAAGTATTATGAATTGATACCCTGATATACATACTACATATCTATGACACTCAAATGCTTAATCAATTCATAGGATTACTAGAATTAATGGTCAAAAGTCGTTGACCGAGCATGACTGTGTTTTCTGGGTTAACCAGAAAACTGAAGAACACGAAGAACAATATTTGGCTGTACTTTGACCAACATAGATCTAGACCTTAGAATCTTACTTTGTCTAAAAAAGTGTAACAAATATGTACCTTGATATATAAACTACATATTACAACAATCAAAACACAAATCTATCATACGGATTGAAAGATCTAGAAGCCACAAAACTGTTGACTGACCATGACCACTATTCTAGGTTACCTAGAAACCAAAGAACAGCTCTAACAGTTACTTTGAGGCTCTATAACTTTTTGTTATATGAAGGTTAAAACATGAATTTGGTATATTGTTGTACTACTACATTAGTACTTTAACACCCATACACTTACAAACCCAGAATCATAAACAGTAAGGAATTAAGCTAAGGTCAAAGTGACCTCTAAGCCATGACCAATTGATTCCCAAAAACTCAAGAACGCCTATAGCAACACTTTCTGTCGCTATAGGGCTTTAACGACAGACAGAAAATAATTTCTAATAAATAAATTAATGAAAATTAGAAATAATTAATAAATAAATATTAATAATTATAAAAACAATTTTAAAAATTATTTTAAGTTATAATAATTAACTTTTAATATTTTTACATAAATTTAATAAATATTTTATTTATTTGGATATTATTAATAATTAAGTTAATAATAGAGTAATTAGAATAATTATTTATAATTAATAAATAATTATTTAAAAATAATATTAATGATTTAAAAATCATATTAAATGATTATAATTTATTTAAAAATAGTTAACAAGATTTTTATAATATTCTAAGTAAATATTAATTATTTAGAAATGGAAATAAATGATTTAAAAATCATTTAATGGATAAATAAATATCTAAAAATTATTATAAGTTTCTGAAAATTATTATAAAAGATATATAAAATATCTAAAAATATAGTAAAGCTTATAGATAAAGTTTAACCGAGATATTGATTTATTGATGTGACGCTCTAAAAATAGGTATACATCACCCATTCTGAGTCACCAATACATGGTACAAAATTCAAATACAACTTAATTATACAACAGTCGTGTAAAATACGACAAAACATAATCTCAGAGTTTTAATACGTATATTGTCCTCTAGACAGTATACAAACTCAATGAAGTTCTCATTACATTTATTATCACACTATTTCATAGAATAGTGAGGACTACTAATGCTATCATCTCGGACTGTCACTCCCTTCCCCGACTAGTCCCGGCTACGTTCTCATTTCCTGAAGAGAACAATGAAAGCAAAAGGGTGAGCTCAACTAGCCTAGTAAGAAATATTATGACTAAGATAATACAAAATAAATTATCATTAGCCTTCAACAATGTTAAACAGATAAAATATCATAGAAATCAAGTTTAACTACAGCGAAACAAGCAATCCATTAAAAGAGTCAAGTAGAGAATAAAATCTACTATCTTTTATGATTTAAAAAGGTTTTTCATCACTTTTATCGCTGAGACTCAACTTAATAAATAAACCACATCATCTAATCATCTATGTATTACGGACCAAGGATATTCATTAAATCATCAACGGTCATGACTATACCGAATAATCCGTGATCATAATCATACAAAAAACTGTCCATCAATGTATTATAGGCCACTGAGGACTTTTACCACATCATTCGTCACATTACGATCTTGATTATACCGAATAATCCCTGGTCATAATCACACCAAGCCCATCTATGCACGTAAGCCAAAGATGACCTTCATCACAATATAAGCATGAGAATGATAACAATGATATAAGCATTAATCAACGAAAATAAGGATAACTATTAAAGACTTTAAATTTATCCAAATATTATCAATCACCTAATAAACTCATAATCTAATATTATTAATACTATAACAATATTTTAATCACTTTTTAAACTTATAAACAATTTATTTCAATTGTTTACATTTTATCAAATAATATATTTAATCATTCAAAAATGCCATACTCATAAGATTTTATCACCAATGATCAAATCCCTTATCAAAAATATGCATATACCCTATATAGGATTTCTAAGCCATAAAATTCTATTTTTCAATTTTGTTACTACACATAACATATTTAACTCATATGTTCGTAACTAAACTATTTTCATGAAAAATTACCAAATCAACTTATTATTTTTCTATCCTTTGCCCAAACATATATACATATATTTCATACACAACAAGTATTTTTTTTATAATTTTTCAACTCCCTTAAGTATTTTTCAATAATCAATTTCTAATTAATTCTTTAAGAAATTAGCTACCTCAAGTTTAACTCCAGAATTTCCCAAATCTTGGCAGGATCTTACACATGTTAATGTGAGCTTTCAGTTTAAATTTCATGGTCATCGGAGTTATAGAACTCCGGTTATAGCATTTTTCGTCAAAAAAACCTAAATATTGAAATAGTCATAACTTGCTCATTTTAAGTCGGAATGAACTCATTTTTGGACATGAGGTACTTTATACCATATATTTTCACATCCGAAACGGCCGGAATTTATTTCACAAGCTAAGTGGCCGAAAATGCCCTATTAAACTTCTGGGCAATAGCCTTTTTGGTAATTTGCAGTTTTTGACTCCTTTGCTAAAATCAGTCCACACGAAAATCTACAACACCTTTTCTAGTGATTCCACTTGGATAAGTTAGAAAACTCATAGATATAACTCTAGAACTTGACCACACTCAAAAATTTGAAATATAATAGGAGATATGGTCAATTTAATTTCATACTCCATTTTTACCAAAATCTGATTTTCAACCCTTTGTGATTTCTAAGAAACTTTCATGTTTTCACATAATAACCAACATAACTCATCATGACAATGACATAATAATTCAATAAAATAAGTTCAAGAATAAGTTTTAAAGATTTATAAGTTAATTTATCTTGAACTCAATAATGTCCAACTTATCAACCTGATACAGCTTTGTGGAGAAAAATTTAAGAATGCTTAGAAGAATATTTTCACGAAAAGATACTGGATGAAGCGCAAATATCTAGGATATTTCACTAATTTCAAGGAATATAGAAGCCAAAACTTTAACCAACTGAGTATAATAGAATGTATGAAACTGCAAATGGATTTTCACCCGCCATGCGGTAATCCACGTATACAGATCATTTCCACAATTTAATAAGGAATGAATACAAAGGATCATTCACCATGCATGTGGTAATCCACATAGACAGGTTATTCCAACAGAATAATAAAGAATGAAATAACAGAAGGATTCACCATGTGTGCGATAGACTGCACAGACATGTTATTCTCAACAGAATAATAAATAATGGAACCAGGTCCGGCGTAAATGCACAGACAAGATATTCTGACAGAATAATCAATAATGGAACCAGGTCCGGCATAAACGCACAGACATGATATTCTGACAAAATAATAAAGAACGGAGTATTTGAAGAATTTCACCATGTATGCGGTACTTCGCATAAACAGGTTATTCCAACAGAATAATAAGAATGGAATAACAGAAGAATTTTACCATGTATGCGGTACTTCGCATAAACATGTTATTCCAACAAAATAATAAGAATGGAATAACAGAAGAATTTCACCATGTATGCGGTACTTCGCATATACAGGTTATTCCAACATAATAATAAAAAATAGAATAACAGAAGTTCTCTTCATGGATACGAAAGAAATAATACCCCTTACGAGTACAACAAATAATATCCCTTACCTTAGAAGAAACTGGATATTGGAGTAGTGAAGTAGCAGAATACTTTTCTTCTTTCTCTCTATAGTTTCTCTCTCTAGAGTTTCAGTGAATTCGTAAGAAATAATAAAGGAATGAGCTTCTATTTATAGGAAAATGGACTGAATAGTAACTAATTCATGAACGGTCCAGATTAATTTACTTTTAAACGGATGGTCCATATTGATTTACTATTAAAACTTAAAGCAACGGTCTATACTGATTTACAATTTAAACTTTAAACCTGTAAGACCCCAACTTATTAATAAATAAAATTAAATTTCTTCTATTTATTATTTTGAAATAGAAAGGGTTGATTTGATTAATGTGGTTAGTTATGAGTAAAATACGCAAATATTTCAAATAAGCAAGTGGTTATAAAATATTCATTTTTTGTCGGCGAATATTCGTGTGGTCGTGGAATATTCTTTCTGTCGGGGAATATTCATACGACGGCGCAGCCATTTGTGGGCCCCATAACGGAAAACAATTTGATGAAGATAACGACAAAAATTGAGTTTTATAAATAACGGTGTAGTTGTTACCGTTAACACTGTTGGAATACCCGGTGGTTAAAATACAGTAATACGCGTGATTGCACAGTAGCACACGGATTGCACAATATTTTAGAATTATTGATTCTTACGAAGAAAGGCACTACTCAATAATTATTACAGTAGTTACTGTTTAATATTTTATTTTATTGATTCAATAATTGCTGCGTTGATATTTTATATTATTGTTGTTTCAATAATTGTTGCTGCACAGTATTTTCCATTATCAGATCAATAATTCATATTATTTAAATAAAATTATTAGATAGCATTATTGGCAATGTCTAGAAAGTTCTGTCTAAGGAGAGGTTTGGTCATCTAATTGCGCGCTAATAAGGAGAAATCCTTATTAGAAAGTCCCCTCTTTCCTAGGAACGGCCTGGTTGTCATAAATGTGATTCTGTAATATTATTTGTGAATAATTAATTATTGATTCATATGATAAGGAAATATTTATTCTATGTGGATAGAAATGTTGGATATATTTATTGTGGTTAAAAAATGAAGGAGTTAATGTTGAGGTGTTTTATCAGTATTTTTACCGGAATGGAGGTATTAAAAATCAAATCAGGGTTTTTGAGAAATATTGCGGGTGTTATAATTTTTAATCCGACCGTTAGATCATGGTAATTTTTGGATATGTTATTCATATATAAGTTGAGTATATGTCCACAAATTTTGAACCGTTAAAAATGAACGTATGATTTGTTATGAATTTTACGAGATGACTGGTTCAGAAATTATTGAATTTTCGGAGTTAATCATTTTGGTAAAAAATTCTAGAATTGGTGGGCCCCACTCTTGGTTGGTGAAGAAATGTGCTGAGATTTTTATTCAAATGTGGTGGGTGGGAATAGTAGCAGGTAAAGCCATCAGGTTGCAGGTTAAGTTTGCTTCGGCGTGCTAACATTTTCCTATAAATAGAGGTCTAAGTTAGAATTGAAAATCACACCAGAATCCATAAGTTTTCTCTCTTTCTCTCTCTAGATTATTGAGTGTATTTTGTGAGTATTTAGATACTTTGAAAGTTGCTATTCACCACAAGTTTGATTCAGCTTCATATCCGATATTTAGTCAGAAGTACGGTTATTTTGAGGTAAGGGATATTATTTTCTTCTTAAATGATATTATTTTCTTCAATATCATTATGCTGAAATATTGATATGAGTTTTTTTTTTATCAAATTTGGAACTTTTTGTGTCGGGGTTACTATTCACGTATACGGCACTATTCACGAATACGACACTATTTACCGAAAAATAAAAATTTTTCTTTTTGTCCAAGATGTCTATTATGGTTACTATCTTTGATTGTATCCATGTTTTGATCTTTATTTTTGAATTCTGCTTCACAATTGATTATTATGAAGTATTATTGATCTTGGATAAACTGTTATATGAATCCCTACTATTTGTCCTTTTGTCTCACTAGATTCGTTTTCTTTAAGATATTTTTCATCATCCTCAATCCTGAATGATGATATTACTGAATATCTTTGGCCTGTAGTGCAACGATATATGATTACTTGATGAATATCTTTGGCCTGTAGTGCAAAGATGAACATGTGTTGAGATGAACATGACCAACTGGTGTTACAAATGAATATCTTTGGCCTGTAGTGCAAAGATGAATATTTGATTCAAGATGTATATTGATTGATGTTATTGATGATGGACTTTTAAATCTTAGAAGGTAGTAGAACTCATTCTCTATTTGACTCTTCTAATGGTTTGCTGTTTCCGCTGCAGTTGTTGATCTAAAACATGTTGTCGATTATATTCTATCAGATTTTTCCCTGTTAAATACTAATGATAATTTGTTGTATATTATCTTAGTCATAATATTCTTTACTAGGCTAGTTGAGCTCACCCTTTTCCTTTTTGTTCCATTTTTCTTCTCAGGAGGTGAGAACATAGCAGGATCTAGTCGGGGTATGGAGTGATGGTTCTAGAAAGATGTTTTAGTTGTCCTCACTATTTCTGTAAAATAGTGTTTGAATAATTTTAATGAGGGCTTATTTGAGTGTGGATATTGTCTAGAAGACAATATTTGTATTTAAACTCACAGTATGTGTTGTCGTATTTTGCACGACAATTGTATTATTGAAGTTGTAGTTTGCTTTTTGTACCATGTATTTGGCGACTCAGAATGGGTGTTATATACCTATTTTGGGGGCGTCACAGATGGTATCAGAGCTTAGGGATATGATCCCTGGCTGAGATGTGAGACAAGAACTAGGAGGGGAGAGACGGAGAATTCCTTTGCTAGTATGACCTGACTAAGTTTATTTGGTGTTTATTTGGTCGGTCAGATATAGGGATAATATGTGACATGTCAATTAACCCTTATTTTGTGGCAGTATTTGAGAATGGCAGCAGAGAACGTTAACAATGGAGTGAATGAGACTGTGGAGACATCTTTAATCACCACCCAGGGGAACGTGCAACAGGAAGGCAATATTCCTCCTGTAAACAATGTTACCGAGCAAACGATGAATGATAGAATGTTTAGGAGCTTTTTACAGTTCATGCAAAATCAGACGAGGGAGACTCGTGTGCAGAATACAGGTGGAAATGATAACAACGCGCGGTTTGTCACAGCCAAGCAGTTCAAAGAATTGGGACCACCAGAATTTAAGGGAAAGCCGGATCTGATCATGGCAGAAACGTGGGTCAAGCAAATTACCAAGATATTCGATGTCTTGGGATGCACGGAGGAACAGAAGGTTCCATTCGCCACCTTTATGTTCCGCGGTGAGGCAGACTACTGATGGGAGTCTGTGAAGCGTACCCAGCCTGACGCACTCAACATGTCCTGGGAAACGTTTCAAAAATTATTTAATGGCAAGTACTTTCCTGAAAGTATTCGTCATATGAAGGAGGTAGAGTTTATTAGACTGGAACAAAACAACATGACGGTGTCCCAGTACGAGGCGAAGTTTACAGAGTTATCCAGGTTTGCACCTCAATTGGTCGAGAATGAGGAACGAATGACAAGGATGTTTCTGAGAGGTTTAAAACCCGAGATTTGGCAATATCTTATCTCTCATAAATTTTCTTTATATTCAGATGTTGTAAACAGGGCTCAATTATTAGAGCGAGATAATGAGTATGTTCAACCGAGGGACCAGGGTCATATTGGTGACAACAGTCATCGAAGCGATGAGAACCAACGAGGAGGGAAAAATACAGACAAACGTGGTAACTACTCGGGTGGTTATCGTGACCATGATAATAGGAGAGGTGAGTCAAGTGGAAATTTCAAGAAGAGAAGATTTAACGATGACAGGAAGACGTCTACAGCAACACCAACACCAGGAACAAATTCCAGGGGAGGAGAACGACCGCTAGTTAGATGTTACAGATGCGGAGAGGAGGGACATATAAGTCCAAACTGCCCACAACAGTTCAAGGTATGCTATAATTGTGGAAAGGAAGGACATATTGCTCGAGATTGTACTATAGCGAAACCAAGTCCAGCTGGGACGGTGACACCAAAGGCGGATACGGACAAAATAAAGTCAGCGGTTTCTGGAAGAGCGTTTGTCGTGACTGCCCAAAACGCGAGGAACCCGAACGAAGGTATAACGGGTTAGTTAATTATAAATTCTTGCGAAGTTTATACCTTACTAGATACCGGTTCTACCCATTTTTTTATCTCTCCTGCTTGTACTCAACGTTTAAACTTGACTCCGGAGAAATTAGACTTTGACCTATCTGTGGAGACTCTGTTAGGAGAAACTTTCATTACATCTACAGTTTATAAATCTTGCTTAATCCAAGTTAGCACAATCACATTACCTATTGACCTTATCTCTTTAAAGATACTTGCTTTTGATGTGATTTTAGGAATTGATTGGTTAACTACTTATCATGCCAAAATTGATTATTTTTGTAAGGTTGTTAGTTTTCATATTCCTAACCAACCTGTTATGCGAATTCAAGCAACCAAACCACTAAAATCAATCATTGTCATACCAAGCCATAAAGCCATTCGTTTATTGAAAAACGGATGTCAAGCTTTCTTAGCCCATGTCATGGACTTGAACAAAAATACGTCATATTTGAATGATATTTTTGTTGTTAGTGAATTTCCTGACATATTTCCTAAAGAATTTCCTGGCTTAACCCAGAGCGTGATATTAAATTTTTGTATTGATCTTCAACCCGATACAAAACCCATTTCTAAAATCTCATATTAAATAGCTCCTATTGAACTTCAGGAGCTAAAAATCCAACTATAGAAGTTGGTACCCGAGCCTCTATCTGGTGACTTCCTTTGTGGAATGCACCAAATCCAGACTCTCCGTAAGGGACTCTATATTTGTGTGGTGGTAAAACAATAGGTGCCATTGTGACGTGCTATCCAAAATTGGGATATGAATCACAATTGAGATCAATCGAAGTCGGTGACCAAAGTACGTAGCTTTCTGGGCTTAGCTGGTTACTATCGGAGATTCGTGGAAGGATTTTCTCGAATCGCTACTCCGTTAACTTAGCTGACTAAGAAAGATACAAAGTTCGTATGGAGCGAGGAATGCGAGAAGATTTTCCAATAGCTCAAGAGGCGACTCATTCTGAACCTGTTCTGACCATACCATCCTGGAAAAGCGAACGTGGTAGCTGACGTGTTGAGTAGAAGATTGTACGCGAGTACGAGTGCGATATTGTTGAACACAAAGACCTATTTTGTATAATTTATAAATGATAGAGATAGAGTTAATGACTCTAGGGACCCACGTGATGATATACGAGTAAAATCGACTTTAATCGATAACGTTAAAGCCGTTCAAGCTACAGACTTGGAGCTGATGAATATAAAGAAGAAGGTGCAAGAATGTGTTATTCTAGAAGTAAGAGTCGATGAAGAGAAGAAAGCCCAAACCTTCGATTTATTTGAAATCCTCGATCGAGTAGGAACTGTGGCCTATAGACTCGCCTTAACGCTAAGTATATCGCATGTTCATAACGTTTTTCACGTATCAATGTTACGTAAATATGTGGACGACCCAAATCATATTATTGCGTTAGAACCAGACGAGATAGCCGAAGATTTAACGTACGAGGAGGTACCTGTTAAGATATTGGATAGGAAAGAACATGTCCTATGCACGAAGGTTATACCACAAGTTAAGGTTTTGTGGAGAAACCATGCTATTGAAGAAATGACTTGGGAGTTGGAATCAGAAATGAAAGCGAGGTATCCTCACCTTTTCCAAACACCAAGTACGTACGTCAATTTCGGGGACGAAATTTCATAAGGAGGGGAGGTTGTAAGACCCCAACTTATTAATAAATAAAATTAAATTTTCTCTATTTATTATTTTAAAATAGAAAGGGTTGATTTGATTAATGTGGTTAGTTATGGGTAAAATGCGCAAATATTTCAAATAAGCAAGTTGTTATAAAATATTCATTTTTTGTCGGCGAATATTCGTGTGGTCGTGAAATATTCTTTCTGTCGGGGAATATTCATACGACGGCGCAGCCATTTGTGGGCCCCATAACGGAAAACAATTTGATGAAGATAACGACAAAAATTGAGTTTTATAAATAACGGCGTAGTTGTTACCGTTAACACTGTTGGAATACTCGGTGGTTAAAATACAGTAATACGCGTGGTTACACAGTAGCACACGGATTGCACAATATTTTAGAATTATTGATTCTTACGAAGGAAGGCACTACTCAATAATTGTTACAGTAGTTACTGTTTAATATTTTATTTTATTGATTCAATAATTACTGCGTTGATATTTTATATTATTGTAGTTTCAATAATTGTTGCTGCACAGTATTTTCCATTATCAGATCAGTAATTCATATTATTTAAATAATATTATTAGATAGCATTATTGGCAATATCTAGAAAGTTCTGTCTAAGGGGAGGTTTGGTCATCTAATTGTGCGCTAGTAAAGAGAAATCCTTATTGAAAAACCCCCTCTTTCCTGGAAACGGCCTGGTTGTCATAAATGTGATTCTGTAATATTATCTGTGAATAATTAATTATTGATTCATATGATAAGGAAATATTTATTCTATGTGGATATAAATGTTGGATATATTTATTGTGGTTAAAAAATGAAGGAGTTAATGTTGAGGTGTTTTATCAGTATTTTTATCGGAATGGAGGTATTAAAAATCAAATCAGGGTTTTTAAGAAATATTGCGGGGGTTATAATTTTTAATCCGACCGATGGATCGTGGTAATTTTTGGATATGTTATTCATATATAAGTTGAGTATATGTCCACAAATTTTGAACCGTTAAAAATGAACGTATGATTTGTTATGAATTTTACGAGATGACTGGTTCAGAAATTATTGAATTTTCGGAGTTAATCATTTTGGTAAAAAATTCTAGAATTGGTGGGCCCCACTCTTGGTTGGTGAAGAAATGTGCTGAGATTTTTATTCAAATGTGGTGGGTGGGAATAGTAGCAGGTAAAGCCATCAGGTTGCAGGTTAAGTTTGCTTCGGCGTGCTAACATTTTCCTATAAATAGAGGGCTAAGTTAGAATTGAAAATCACACCAGAATCCATAAGTTTTCTCTCTTTCTCTCTCTAGATTATTGAGTGTATTTTGTGAGTATTTAGATACTTTAAAAGTTGCTATTCAGCACAAGTTTCATTCAGCCTCATATCCGATATTTAGTCAGAAGTACAGCTATTTTGAGGTAAGGGATATTATTTTCTTCTTAAATGATATTATTTTCTTCAATATCATTATGCTGAAATATCGATATGAGCTTTTTTTATCAAATTTAGAACTTTTTGTGTCGGGGTTACTATTCACGTATACGGCACTATTCACGTATACGGCACTATTCACGAATACGGCACTATTCACCGAAAAATAAAAATTTTTCTTTTTGTCCAAAATGTCTATTATGGTTACTATCTTTGATTGTATCCATGTTTTGATCTTTATTTTTGAATTCTGCTTCACAATTGGTTATTATGAAGTATTATTGATCTTGGATAAACTGTTATACGAATCCCTACTATTTGTCCTTCTGTCTCACTAGATTCATTTTCTTTAAGATATTTTTCATCATCCTCAGTCCTGAATGATGATATTACTGAATATCTTTGGCCTGTAGTGCAAAGATGTATGATTACCTGATGAATATCTTTGGCCGTAGTGCAAAGATGAACAGGTGTTGAGATGAACATGACCGACTGGTGTTACAAATGAATATCTTTGGCCTGTAGTGCAAAGATGAATATTTGATTCAAGATGTATATTGATTGATGTTACAGGGATAAAATATTGATGATGGACTTTTAAATCTTAGAAGATAGTAGAACTCATTCTCTACTTGACTCTTCTAATGGTTTGCTGTTTCCGCTGCAGTTGTTGATCTAAAACTTGTTGTCAATTATATTCTACCAGATTTTTCCCTGTTGAATACTAATGATAATTTGTTGCATATTATCTTAGTCATAATATTCTTTACTGGGCTAGTTGAGCTCACCCTTTTCCTTTTTGTTCCATTTTTCTTCTCAGGAGGTGAGAACATAGCAAGATCTAGTCGGAGTATGGAGTGATGGTTCTAGAAAGATGTTTTAGTTGTCCTCACTATTTCTGTAAAATAGTGTTTGAATAATTGTAATGAGGACTTATTTGAGTGTGGATATTGTCTAGAAGACAATATTTGTATTTAAACTCACAGTATGTGTTGTCGTATTTTGCACGACAATTGTATTATTGAAGTTGTAGTTTGCTTTTTGTACCATGTATTTGACGACTCAGAATGGGTGTTGTATACCTATTTTGGGGGCGTCACAAAACCAGCGATCCATATTGATTTACTATTATAACTTTCCACCAGCGGTCCATATTGATTTACTATTATATCTTCAACCAACGATCCATGTTGATTTACTATTATAACTTCAACCAACGATCTGAAAAATTATCACATCTCCTCATGGAATAATATTGTACCCAAAAATGATTTGGACCTAAAAGAAATATATTTTTGGGTGAATAGTATCCCGTGAATATTAACTCGTGAATAGTAACTCATGAATACTACTCCGACACGAAAAGTGCCCCGAATACCCGATTGAACAATATAACCTCCAGTTATCAATTATTATCGAAACAAATGTCGATTCCCACTAACACAAATAATTTCAACACAATGGAACTATAAAATTCATCTTTAATCAACACGAACTTATTCATCATTAATATTATAACTCACAATATTTAACAAACAGGTCGTTCCTAGGAAAGAGGGGGCTTTTCAATAAGGATTTCTCCCTATTGGCGCGCAATTAGGTGACCAAACCTCTCCTTGACAGAACTTCTAGATATTGTCAATATTGCAAATAATAATATGAATAACTTTTCCGTCTCAATTATTGATTTAATAATAATAAATATTATGCAGATGATACTATGACAATAATTGAATCAATAATATGAGAGATATGATGCAGTAATTACTGTAGCAATAATTGAGTATAACTGAGTGACTTCTCACGTAAGCATCAATAACCAATACCGTGTGCTACTATGCAACCATGCGTATTACTGTACTTTTAATACCGGGTAGTTCAACAGTTTTAACGGTAACACTTCTGCCGTTATTTTATAAAAAGATAATTCTATCATTTTCTTACTACGACAATACTTCCGTTGTGGGTTCACCAACGATTGTGCCGTCGTACAGATATTCCTGATAAAAAGAATATTCCCCGACCAAACAAATATTTTATAACAACTTGCATACTTTGCAAAATTTGTAAATATCACCCACAACTATAACATTATATCAAATCCACACCATAATATTAAAAAAAATATTTCGAGAAATTTAAATCTTTATTCATAAAATTTGGGGTCTCACAATTGAGTACCCGAAAAAGTCTTAGGACACCGAAATCATTTCGAATTTAACCCGAACATAAATAGTTTATTTATGTATTTGAGTATTGTTATCAATACTAATGTGTTAGACTTATATGAATGAACATCTTAGGTGTTTGTAAATGAATCGAGTAGCGTTGCTTGATCGATCATCGCTCAGGCAAGTCTTCTAACCTAGCTAATTACCTTACACAAGTTTCTCAAATCCTGCTGATTCGTTGAACAAGATTCCTATCTTGAATTGCTTTTCATATGCTATATCAAACCTAGACTTGAATTCCCAATTATTGCAAAGTTATTGCTATAGCTTCAACATAACTAAGAAATGAATTGTTTATTCATATGATATTGTTTATTGAGCATAAACTATTGTGTTAAACTAAATTGCTTTGGTAAGACATCCTATACTGAGTTGTATATCCCAAGAGGGATAAATGTATGTCAATAAAATTTGACACTTAGTGTGTGTGGGCATGATTAGGATGAGATGCATACTCCTAGGATGTTGAATAGGCGGATCCTCTGTCTCACATCTGAACAAGATTTCCAAGTCTTTGTGACTGATAGAAATAATTCAAAGTCTAGAAATGGTTGAAATATAAAAATTTCAGACATGGTAAATAACACTCAGTTGAGAAAAGTTTTGAACTGTTATACTTCTTAAAATCCTATATTGTGATAAATTATAAAACCTGCTGAGCATGTTATACCTCAATCTTGCAAATCATTCCCTTTGCAGTATTAGACGGTAACCTTGGAACATCTGGAGTAAATAATGGGAAGCGTCCCTGCTTAGATTAGTTTATATTCCTGTCCAGCTGAATGTAATACTTTTGTAATGAGAAATTCTTTGTGAAGAATCTGTCAGGAATACGTATGTGAATGATATTCCTATTTACATATGATTTGATTATGATATATATAAATGAATATGCAAGTATGCTTGCATTAAGAAAAGTTGTAAAGACCTTTGATAGATAATAAAAATATATATACAAGGACTTAGAATGAATTGATCAAATATGTTAGGTTAATCTTACATGAGTAAAACAGCTTTGTAAAGTCCTTAAAAAGAAATGATGTACACGGACTATAAATATAGAAAGATCAAGCATGCTAGGTTGATCTTATGATGTAATAGATAGGCTTGTCTGATCATCGAGCACTGCACCAGAAATTGTAGTCTTCCAGGAGAGTCAAGGAAAACTCAAGAGCTATCGAGGCAGAATCGTAGTCTGCAAGATAGTATATCTCGAAGTTCGTAGACTGCCAGGGGAGACGAAGAAGGATCATAGTGTGTCGAGTAGAACTTCCTCGGAGCCGTAGTCTGCTGAGGAAGTCATGTTCAGAATCGTAGAGACAGCCTGCCTACGAGCCGACCGAGCATCTGTCGAAGCCAAGTCAAGAATTATAGACTACACTCAGAGTCGTAGAGTCTACTGATCATATCAGAAGCAGAGATCGTAGTCGAGCAAGATCGGATGAAGATAACGAACACAAAGTCAGAAATCGTAGAGTGTCAAGATCTGATGTCGGAGTCGTAGTGTCTACACAGCCGAAGCTAAATAGTAGATTGTAGAACTAAGACTTCAATAGATATGCTCACAATGCCAAGGCAGAATCATAGAGCAATACGATTCTCAACAAATGAGCACTCCCAGAATATCTAAAGGAACGAAGCCTCTAGTTGGTACTGCAAAGATACATCCCACCTAGAGTAAACCAGAGACCACTCAACGAATGGCAGCAAGCTAACAGAAGATCTAAGCATCAACCCAATCAGCATCCAGATTGAGTTGTGAATCTATTCGAGATGAAGTCTACCACAAGTTGATTAGAAGAAGACTTTAGTAACTGACTAAGGAAAGTCAGCAAGTGTAGTAGCTGTCAAGTAAACAGAAGATAACGATCTTGGAAGCAACCAGGATCGTAGTGTTTGCCAAACAAAGAAGGAATTGATGGAGTGTACACAAAGATACTGGTCAACCTTTGAAGAACAAGGCTAAAGTGATTAAGCATTGGGTCAATCCATTGATGATAAGTGAACGGGAGATCTCAAAGAGAAAGCGAGCTGGACACGCCATAAATCTGAAGTGTCTTGCCATTCAGAAGGGGCCAGAACAAAGAGTCAAGCCATCAGTATCTGAGAGCAGTCGAGGCAAACAGAAGTGTTAAGGCACTGCACAAGGGAAGGAAGAGGTGTTTTATATTGAAGATCCAATCAACACTCTTCAAGATTGTAGTATTGTATCTATCTGTTAACTTGACACTACGATCAAGTCCAAGAAGATATGCATCAAAATCGTAGAGTTCGGTCGTCCGAAGATTGAAGCATTGACAACGGTTCAATCTGAAGATTGATGATCAAATAGAGCTTGTGAGAGCATCGATGCAAAAAGATAACCTCTGATCGAGAAATCAGAAGGGGATATAAAGTTAACTCTCTGCCCAAGACATCAAAGTGACATCTCTAACTGAGTAAGTGAAATAGTAGACTGTAGTGTCAGAAAGTCATTTCTTGTCACATCTGCAGTCTGCACCAAACAACTTGAGATCTGCGAAGCAATTCAAAAAGCTTTAAACG
Source organism: Panax notoginseng (assembly GCA_016801055.1). Classification (NCBI taxonomy): domain Eukaryota; kingdom Viridiplantae; phylum Streptophyta; class Magnoliopsida; order Apiales; family Araliaceae; genus Panax; species Panax notoginseng. The sequence continues at coordinate 109,554,293 of CM029017.1, forward strand.
ACTAATTTCCAACGGGAAGATTGGAAAGGAGTATAAATCAGCAAAAGCTTCAAAGATCAAAGGTTGCTGGAGTTGCTGAGTTTGGAGAAATGGTGGACTGATCTAACTAACGTAAAATAATGAGTGACCAATGAAGGTCCGAAGGCTCACTCTATGATCCGCCAAGAACACTTAGAGACAAATAAAGAAAGAAGTAGAAATGAGATTTTTATAATGTAAAAGTGAGAGTTCTACTACAAGAAGAGTGTTCTGAACTGCAAAGAGAAAGAAGAGCATTAATGTCATCTTGATGTCCATCATGGGAAGACTCTAAGTACCAGAGAGAAGAGCTTACAGTCATCTTAGCAAGTCCATCATGAGAAGGCATCAAGTATCAAGAAAGAATATCACCAACGCCATCATGATGTCAAGCATGAGAAAGTTTCTAAGTACCTAGCAGAAGAGCTTACAGTTATCTTAGAAACTCATCATGTGCAGCCATCAAGTATCAAGAAGAATGACACTACAGTTCAACAAGGGATTATCAGAAGTGGTTAAGTAACTGAAGAAGCTGAGCATCATACAACACTCAACTGCACATTAAGGATGATCACGTCAAGCTGCTAAGTACGGAAGATGTTCAGAGCTTAAAGACATCTTAGCAGCTCAGCACCAACAACAACAACAATAACAACAAACATCAATAACAAGAAGCCAGGGCCTGAGGGGTCCTTGTACGAAGGGACTAAATGAAGTTCCAAGCCTGCTAGGCTTGAAGGGTTCCTAGGTAACTAGAGAAGTTCCAAGGTTGCTGGCCTGAAAGAGTTCTTAGTGAACTAAAGTCCCAAGGCTGCTGGCCTTGAAGGAATCTTAGTGATTCAGGGTGCTGCCCTTCCTTAGTGGAAATCTTGCTAGTTGAAAGCAGAAGAGTGGATTAGGAGCTTGAGTCTCTAAACCATTTAAAATCCCTTATGTCTTTTACTTTATGTCATTTACATTATGTACTTAACTGCTATAACTGCTATGTATGTTTTAACTGCTTACAACCGAACTAACTCTAAGAAAAATGTATGTATGATTACGAATATATCAATGAAGGGGATCTTTTACTTATTCTGTTGTGCTTGAAAAGATTCTTATGTTTGTCATATGCTAAATCATTAACAATACAAATAAACGAGAAAAGTATTTTGAAATTAAAAGGATCTATTCAACCCCCCCTTCTAGATCTATATCGTGCCTACTGGGAACTAACAATTGGTATCAAAGCAGGTTCTCATGCTATATTCAAAAGCTAATCGATTTGAGTCTAATCCTAGGCACAAACATTGTTCTAAACTTAGTTTAGTAGTAAGTCACTTGTTATATGCATATGAGCTCACACGTTAGAAATATTGTGTATAGGTAAATGTGTATATACACCTGAAGCTACTCAGATTTGTCCATGTTCTTGATTGCCATATTAACAAGACCAATCTCTGCCCACGGTCAATCTTGGTGTCTGAAGACCAGGCTAGGAAGCTCAAGAGACATCAACAGAAAAGAGTCAAACATCCACCAGTTTGAAAAGATTAAAAGGCCATACATGCTAAGAAATGCTTATCCAGATAAGAAAGAAGAACTTCTCGTGTCTGGCTAACCAGCAACTGGATGTAAACCTTGTGAACTCAAGGATGTCAAAGAACTAAAGATGTTGAGATTCTCTTAGCTTGCATCTTCAAGACCACGACTAATTAATTGAAGGTCAACTGGAGCAACAAGCTGTCAGGAGCAAATGAGAAACTATGCACATCAATGCCTAACCTCAGTATATCTAAGATAAATGACTGTTAAGAAAATGACAGCAGAAAGGTAAGGTTCCTCACTAATATAATTGTGTACATCATGTTGCATCTCCTTATGAACTATAACAGTATTCTTTAAAGGAATCATAATCTACCTAAAAAGGTGAAGAGAGAAAGTACACTAAAGTTGGAAACTCAAACGCTTACAAACTTTTTCTCCATCCAAGTTTTAAGTTGAAGATGATATCTTTAAAGAAATCTGAAATGGGTCATAAGATTATCAAAGGTTAAATTAATCTTATGTGGACTAATCTTTGCTGATGGGTTAATATGTATGTACAAACCTATGTTCAAAGTGTTTGATAACACACAGAGTATGATCAGTTCTACAAGAGTATCTTAAATATTTATAGAAACTGATCACCTCCATGAATCAACCAGATACAAATAAGTCATAGAGTTGATTCTTACTCTGTGAACATTTAAACCCTGTGAGCATAACCAAGCAAATGATGAAACCATCAAAGAAAAAGAGTGTTTTATTAAAATAACAAATCTTACACACACTCACCATCATGCATCTCAAAATGTATTATCTAAATTAGTTACATGCATGAATATGACTGTTGGTGATCAATATGATGATTATCCAAATATATGAGGAATAAGGATTTAAAAAACTAACCTAGCAGGACCCATTTAATTATGGGTACCAAAAATAGAAATGTATCTAACCTGCAGGTACCTGGTCTATCTGGCCACACTAAGGAATGCTGAAGCAGAAGACTTCAGTCGAGAAGTTTCAACCAGCAGAAGGCTTAAGACTGCTCATAAATGATTCTAATAAAACTCCTATATGTCAAAGCCTGTTCTTGAAGACCTGCTGAGCTAATCTAAATGAAGCTCACATGGATGCTGATCTTTATATAGAATCAGGCCATTCAACCAAAGATGAAAAAGGGTCTTAGATGCTCAATTATGCAAAGCATGTCATAAGAAAAGAATCCTCAAGGAAGCTCACCTCAAACGATCATCGAGCATCAAACATGAGGAACTCATTACAGGAGCAGAACTCCAAGTATAAGCTGACAAGGAAGACTATGTCCGTAGTGCTGTCAAAGGATCATAGAAGGATCAACCATGAAGATGCCCATTTCTACGATACAAGAAGATTTAATGACTTCAGCCAGAATGAGATATACATGGTTGTCTTCTGCTACACATGAAGAAGAAGAACTTATGTCTCTTTGAGAAAATAGTATCAACTATGGGGGAGCAGTGATCTGCTAACAAAATAGCAGCTCTAAAACATTAGAAATATACTATAAAGAAATGTACCAGTTACAGAGTCCCAAAACTTTGTGGCTGACGAACCAAATGAAGATCCATAGTCAGTAGGAACGTCTCAAAATGTACTACTGATAACCTATCAGCCACCCAACTCAAAATCATGTAGTGCCTACGATCAAACATCTGATCATAGTGTAAGAGCAGGAGGACACCACGATTACAGCAAATGTAATTGTCTAAAGTTGGTAGAGGACCTCCCCAGCAGAAAAGGCCAAATGAAATATCAGTGCAATTCACTTCTAAAGTTTTTCAATTGGAAAGTGCCTCAGGGATAAACCTGACCCTTAGTTCACTCTAAGAGGTTGGCCCTTCCTGAGCTACCTTGACCCAGAAGGAATGCTTAGCAAAGTTCATCTCAAGGACCAAGTCAGTTAATGATCATAGATTAGAGGTTGAAGAGAACTCCACGATCGTAGTGCAACCTCAGCGATCGTAGAAGCAGACTCGACGATCGTAGTCTTACCAGAGGATACTCTAACTCATGAGGTGCTTGGAAGAATAGGACAATTGCTCAACCATTCAGATTATGAGGAGATACGTTTGAATACAGTTTGGAAAGACATCATGCAAACGTACCTCAGAACTTAAGTGCCCAAACTGGCTTGGGGTACATCAGTGGTCAAGCTATGCAGTTTCAAGATGAGGATTAGTGTCAAAACCATCCACTGCAGCATCTCTCAGAAGAAGATCGTTGAGTCAACAAAGGAAAATGTAGAGTCCATAGCTACCTCACCAAGATACTCTACAAACCAAAAAGGTCAACAATCAATCCACGTTAGTAATGCTTATTCTCTTAAAAGGAATATAAAACCGAACAGGTTATGGGGAGTTACAGCTCATTACTGGGCATCGTGCAACCAATGGCTAGTTGATACATCACAGCGTATGTAGAGTCAGAAGGGGCTGTCATAAAGACAAATTCAAAATCTGTAAACAGTTACCAGAAACTATTGAACCTCTCTCCCTCCCATTTTCAAAACCTAGAATCCTCTACGAAGCAAAAAATTAATTAACCCTCCAGAGCCTTGCCCAAATCACAATCAACTATATATCATAAATCTCTCTAAATCAAATACCCATATTCCTCAAACTTTTTAAATGGCAGATTGGCGAGTAATCACTGGCATTCAGTTCGGAACCAAGTCGTTCGAGAAATCCAAAAAAAAGTTCAGAGACATTCTTAAATTTGTGAAGAAAGCTAGATTCTCAGAATGTCTTGAGGAAAACACTCGAGTATATATTGAACTGGTGAAGGAGTTCTACTTAAATGCATCTACAAACTCCGAAACCCTTTCTACCAAGGTTAAATGTCAGTCTCTAAAGCTAAAATCATCCGATATCAATCAATGCTTAGGCTTTCTTGACCTAGGACTTAAAAGCCTTGATGAGATCGACACTGAACAAGCAAAAGAGATTATGGGGTACTAAAGAAACCTTAGTCTGAAGGACATGAAAAAAAAGGAGTTTCCTGAGGAATTCGAGTTCCTTGCTAAGATAGTGGGCAAATGTATACTATGCAAGGATATGACACATGACATTGTGCTTGATCAACAACTGAAGATTATGTCTGCAATAGTCCTGAAGAAGCGAATAAACTTTGGAGCTATCTTGTTTGATCAAATCTCCAAATGTATAGAAAAGGCTGAGTTGAAGAAGTCTACAGAAAAACCCCTTACAAAGGTGTTTCACGGAAGACTGTTGAGTATAATGCTAAAGAAGAAACTGGGAAGCAAAATCAAGGATGATGAGGGAGAGCCTCTAAATGTTCACAATGTGATGTCTCATCAGCTGTTCGTAAACTGGAAGAAGAACCCAAAGGAAAATAGGAGGCTAAAAACAATTGGGAGCATAAGCAAGGTCTCTATAAAAAAGAGGAAGGCTAAAGAGGTGGAAACCACACCAGAAAGGAAGAAATTCAAAGGTGTTAAGAAAACTGAGGCCCTACTAAGAAGTCTCTCCACCGAAGACAAGGACGAAGGAGAAAAAGTCATGACTGCAAAAACCACTAAGAGAAGAAGTAACAGACTGCTTCAAGGGCCATCAAGAAAGAAAGCTAAGGTGGTAAACATGCCAGGACCAGTTCCCCAAGAAAGTCTATCTGACAAAGAAGAGGACATAGAGTCAGAAGAAGAGAAGGGAACTGATAGACTCAAGTTTGAGTCCCCAGAGAACAAATCCAGTAATGAAGCTGAAGCTAGATTCATGGAAGAAAATGCAGACTTTGATGATGAATAAGAATGCACAAGCGATGTGGCTAATTCTCAAAGCATCCACTCTTAAAATGAAGAAAGGCTGCAAGATGACAAAGCTGCATCTCCTACTGCAACTACTCTTACAAGCTCACATGATGGTTCAAAAGATGTTGAGTCTGAAGAAGAAGGACCTGCCCTGCCAATGTTGAACATCAAGGAAGTTTACCTGATGATTCAGAGGCCTCAGAGTCTGAAGAGGAAGAAGAGTTTGACTTTCCCATAGCTGAACCCCCAAGGAGAAGAAAGAGCTACAGACTACTTGCTAAATTTGCCTCCAAGAAGAAAAGTGATCACTCTACTACAGTCATTGAAGTAAGTGATGATGAATTTGAATCAAAGAAAGAGAGTGTTGAAGATGGGACTAGTAATGAAGAAGATGAATCCAAAGAAGCTTTTGCTAAAGAAGGTTCTGGTAATGAAATTTAGCAAGAAGGATTCACTGATGAATCTGATCAGAATGATCCAGGCTAAAAAAGAGAAGAAATGCAGAAAGATTCTGATTCTGCACATCAGGAATCAGAGGAACCAGAATACTATCATGTTCTCTCTCCATCTAGGATTAACAGAAGAAAATTGGTGGAAGTCTCGAATGAACCACCAGAAGTACCTTCAGAAAGATGGTTTTTCCAATGGATGCCTTGGTTAAAGGCACATATTAAAAGAGATGGAAGCTACTTCAGTTGGTGCTACTCTCAGTTTCCAAGCCTAGAGCTGGTGGCTCAGAACTTCCCAAGGGTGAAGAGATTTGCAACAATGATGATCAAAGACCAGCCCCACTACAAAGTCTACAGACATGCTGACAATCACTATATTCCTTATGATTGTAGAGTGGACTTTGAAGGGAGAAGGATTATGGCCAAGGAGATAATTGTAGAGTCTGTTCACTCTACCACTGATGATGTTCAAGTCCAAAATGAGAAGCCTCCATCTGCCCAAGCATAACTATCTGACATTCCTTCATCCTCAAATAGCGATTGGTATTCAACAATTTTTTAGATTTTCAATACTTTCAAAAATCTATCCAAAGATGAAAATCGTAGAGTCCAATCTGGTGTTCAACAAGAGGCTGCCCAACCAGATGACCAAATTCCTATGGAGCAGAAGCCGTTGAAGAATTTTGATGAGCTAATTGAGAAGATATCTCTAATCAATGAAGAGTCAAAGATGTTGACAACAACAGAAGTTAACTCAGTTCAAGACAGACTCCAAGCCACTACGGCTGATGTATCTCTCAAAATCAAAGAGAGAGACCACATCTATCTGAAGGCTATAAATGATCAGAAGGCAGAAGCTCTACGAGCACAGAAGGCCAATGAAGAGTAACTCCAAGTCCTCTCTGACAAGATTGACAACATGAATCAGTCTTTCTCTCTATAACTTGAGCTGAGCCAACAAGAACTCAAGATTGAAGTTGGTAACTCCTCTTACCTGATGTAGCAACTAATGTCCAACATGGAGTAACTCTCCTAAGTGATTAATGACAAAAAGGGGGAGAAAAAGAGGCATAGAAAGAGGCATAATAAGAGGCAGTCAAGAAAGAGCAAGGAGAGCAGAAGGAAAGAAGAGAAGAAGACAAAGAAGAAGACAGCAGAAGAAGAAGCTGAGTCATCATCTAAAGGGGAGCCAAAGGATGATGAGCCTGTAATTATAGAGGCTGAGGGGTAGCCAGAAGAAGAAGAGGAGGAGGAGCATACATCCCAGGGGGAGCAGGAGCAAAAAGGTTAAACAGATGAATTGTAACGATCGAGAAATTTGTAATTTAATTTAAATATTTACTGAATTAAATAAATATTTTAAATAATTTATTTATTAAGGAAATAAATAATTGATGAATTATGGTGAATTAATTTGGTAACTAAATTAATTAGTGTTAATTTGAATAATGATAATGTTATCTAATGGATTTAATTTAAAGAATTAATTAAATTAAATCAATTGCTTAATATTTAAGAAAATAATTAAATTAAATGAATTGTTTAATTTAATGGAAATAAATAAAATAAATAAAGTGGTGTGTCTAATTTATTAATTAAATTAGATATATAACTATTTATTAAATTATAAGTGTAATGATAATAAGATTTTTATTATTATTAGTATAAATTGTTAAAATAGTTACATGTGTGACAATTGGAAACTATGTAATATAAATAATATAAAAATAAATTGGTTTAGGGAAAATATATGGTAGCCAAACAAGGCCTTGTGGCCTTTGGCTTATTCAACTGACACAGACTTTTTATTTTTTTAACGTAAGGAATGTGGGAGAGGCCAGTTATATGGCATACGCGTCTTATTTTTTTCCCTTAGGCTTGTTAGCATAGAAAAGCAGAGGAAGAGAGAATTTCAGAGGAGATTGAGAGTGAGAGCTTGAGAGATTGTTCTGAGATTTCAAGAGGAAGAAGAGGATTGCTAAACCTTGTTGTCATCTTTTGCTAGCCAATAATCAAAGATTAAGGTATAACTAATTCTAATTCTCAGACTTGTGATTTTCTATTCTCTGTAAATTGATTTTGTGGGTTTGTGGCTCATACGTTGTGTATATGGTGTGGATTAAGTTGTAGAATATGTTGTCATCTTGTATGCATGTTGTATCAGTTATCAAATTGTGAGAAATTTGATGTAGGAAGAAAACGAAAATTATAGTGTTTATGTTCATATGTTATGGCTTTATAAAGTACCAATTTTAGTGGTCAATTTGTGTATAAAACTGTAAATTGACGCTTGCATATGGTAGTTCATTAAGATACAAATATAACATAATTTGAATTAAGTGTTTTGGCCAAGTTTTGAGATGTCGGTAATGATTTCTGTGGAAGATGTTCAAAAATGGAGTTTTGTTTGAAAACATGGGATTTTGATAAATTAAACTAGTTTTAGTTGATGATAAATTATGTTAATTGGTTGTAAATGTTAGCAATCATGTTTGTAATAGTATGTACCAATTGTAGATGTTAATTTCACTGTTTAGTGGGTGAAATTCGTGTTAGTTGGGCTAAAAACGGCTACTGTTCACTACCGAGTCTGCGTTTGTGTGTGCACCAGCGCAGCTGCGCTGGTGCGAAGGCAAAAAATAGCACAGCTGCGCCGGTCCCAAGCCTAAGTGTGGCGCAGCTGCGCCACACCCTGAACTGAGACAGTGAGGTCTGCTTGTTTGTAGGTCAGGCTTGTCGGACTTGTGTTAGTTTAGTGAGTATGTTAATGATGTTAAAACATGTTATAAACTATAATAACAGATGTTAATGTGTTGAAATGCAAAGTACAAAGATTTGAAATAATTATTTAAATAAGTTATAAAATGAAACCAATTGAGATGTTTTTGAAAGATAGAGTAGAACGACTAAGTTATGTTGATCAATGTGTAATTTCAGAAACGTTAAGTATGTTAACCTAAATGGTTAGGTGTTAGGTTAGGGTTATGACCTAAATGATGGTTTAAACCCTAAAGCTAATATTCATACAATTAATTGTTGTTGCGATTTTGATGATATGTGTAGGGTAATTGGAGATTATTTCATTTGTGTTGCTTACAAACATGGAAAGTCTTCTAACTCCATACTTTCATTGAGTTAGTTTGTTATGGTTATGCAAGTTTTCTAACTCTACCTTGTTATTATTGAGCAAGTTCTTAAATCTTAACTCTTTACGTTGAGCAAAGTTTTCTAACTTCATTCATTTCGTATTGAATGCAAGTTCCCATTCCTATATTATTACTGTGCAAGTTCCTAACATTCTTTATGAAGATGAGCAAGCTTAACTTATCTTGCATATGTTTGTTCAAGCTTATGTAACTTAATTCGTTACATTAAGCGAGATTTAGATTCCTAATTATTATTCAAAGCTTATATTGTTCTAATACATTGATTCAAGGAAGATTGTTTTAACTCTTCTATAGCACCTTGCATGTATACCATGTTTACTCAATTATATATATCATTGTTATTCAATCTTTGACTTTGATAAACTTGTTCAAAACTTTATCGTCGTATTAAATCTTCAAGTAGTAAGCAAACCTTTATTGATTGAATTAATCTATATTCGAATAGTGTTCTAAAATTCTAAAAAACATTGATAAGCTAGTTCCAAACTAAACTTTTTTTAGTGCGGAAATCCTAAATTCAAACTGAGACGAACAACCCTAACATAGGGGATTTTGTACGTGTAACGTTTAGATGTTTGTGCACAATACATGGTACAAAGGGTTGATCCCTCTGTGTACGTTAAGAAGAGACTGTACAGTTTAACGACTGTTGAGGTTAAGGTAATAATACCTAAATACCGTGGACATAGTTCGTGGTCATAAGACCCTCAGATAATTAAAGTTCAAACTTATTTTCTATTTTGATTCGTAGATCAAGTTCTTTATTATTCAGTATTCGTTGTTCACTCTCATGTTGTTATTATACTATCTTTATGTCCGTGAGCAATTGTTTTCTCACTCTTGCAATTAAACAATGCAGCTAAAGTTGAAAGAGGTGATGATCCACCTAGTAGCAAGAGAAAGGGCAAGATGTCTAAGTGATGAAGAATTGTTTAAAGTTTATTTAAATGCTCAAAGTTTTAAGATTTACTTTATTTTATAAAGTATTCCGCAAACTGATGTAATAATTTTAAGGTTAGATTACCTGGGATTTGTTTTGAGATTATGATGTAACCCTTTAATGGGAGAGATTATTGTTTAAGTTATTTAAATTATGTCTTTATCCTTTGAATATGGGTAGTTAGATATAATAGTTTTTATAAGTGAGCATCAAATTCGGTGGAAATGAAGTACCCGGATTTGGAGGTGTCACAGGTTGGTATCAAAGCTTTAGGTTATGAACCTTAGGTGGGGAAAACCTTAAGAAGTAGCCTTTAAGAAGTCAAAAAACATAGAGGTGATTAACTCTTATCGGGTTTTATGGAATGGATTAAAGCATCCATTGAAACTGAATAATAAAAGACAGTATGTGCTATGTGTTAATAACTTATGTGCTCGCGAGTAGCGAAAATTGTTAAGTAAAACTTAAAATATTTTGTTGTTAGGATGTCTAACGAAGGAGGATCCAGTCCAGCTAGAGAGGTGATACCTTAGGTACCTAGAGATGATGAACTCCGAGATATTCACGTAGTACGGGAACAGTTGATCCAAGAGGATGAGCCTGTGACCGATCCCGAGGAGGATAGTCTTGAGGAGGATGATGATGAAGAGGATCCTGAGGAGTTTCCACCAAACTCCGTATCGGCTGGGATGAATGATGCTCTGTATGACCGTAACATAGAGTTATAGGATAATATTGAGGAGCTGAAGGAGATGGTAGAGATGCATCACGTTGCATTGGAACAGAAGGAGGTAGAGATTCAGGAACTTGATTTAAAACTTGGAAACATAGAATAGGATCTAGTTCATACCAAGGGTCAGCATGAAGACCTGTTGGTAGTGAATGAGAAGATGAAGACTGACATGGAGAAGATGAAAGATGACTTCAAAGAGGAATCAGCTAAGCGTGCAAGAGAAGAGTATGCTTGTATGAAGGCGACTCAAAGTGCAGACCGTGCTGAGGCTAAGGTCCAAGTTAAGAAAGCCAAGATGAAGGAGATGGATTATGCTTTAAATTCGGCGATTGATAGGGCCCAGGATCGAGTCCATTATTACCCACCTCAATTTGAAGACTCGACGTGGTTTGTGATGGATCGTAGGATGGCATATCGCATCATGGAAGAAGAACGTCGAGAGGCCATACGACGTCTTAATATGAATAGATAGAAAATAAGAGTGATAATAATCTGTGGTTAATTATGCGAGTAAATAAATTGTGAATCCCTTATTTTGAGATGAATAAAGGGATAGTATGAGTATGTAATCCTAAAACTGGTTTAGTTCAGGAAAGTGGATGTTTATAGCAGATGTGATATCTTTAGTATGCTTAAAACTTTATGAATGAATAAAATATTAGAGTTTATTTGGAATATTATGTGTTATAGCTTTAATCTTGGAATGTTTAAGTTAAAATTTTAATACCCAAGAAGTTGAGTAGTGAACTAATAAGTGTATATTTTAACAGAAAATGCCTCCTAGAAGAAGATAACCACAACAGCAAGTACCTCCTGAGGGGTCTACTAACAATAACAATGCGACCAACGCTAATCCAGTTTAGCAGTTGGTAGCTTTGTTGATGGAGCACTTACAAATCAACCGCAAGCTCAAGTTACGACTTTCAAGGAGTTCAAAGCGGTTGGACCGCCAGAGGTTTAAGGGTCTATGGATCCAGTGCAAGCCCAAACCTGGATCATGGAAATGGAGAAGGTGTTTGACGTTGCTAGGGTTAATGAAGATTAGAAGACTGCGTTTGCAACGTTCATGCTGAAGTTTGAAGCTAGCTACTGGTGGCAAGCAAATAAAGTTTGTGGAGGACAAGGAGTGGTAGCGTGTGATAGATTTAAGGAGATGTTCTTTGAAATGTACTTTCCAGCGAGTTCTCAGAACCAGTTGGAGGTGCAATTTTTTGAACTTAAGCAAGGAACTATGACGGTGCCAGAATATACTGCGAAGTTTAACGAGTTGGCAAGGTTTGCCACTTATCAAGTCAATACGGATGAGCGTAAGGAGAGAAGGTTCGAACAAGGATTGAAACCCTGGCTGTATAGCAAGGTTTTAATATTCCAGTTAAATACATTTGCGGCTGTACTGGAAAAGGCAATCATCGCGAAAGGTGGAAGCGATGCCTTGACCAAGTATAACCAAGATCAAAAGAAGAGGAAGAATGATAACAAGAATAAGGTTGGTGGAAGTAATGTTGGAAGTAACCATCAGAAGAGGAAATGGAATGAGAATTCGACTACTGGAGGACATCATGGAAGTCAGCAGAAGAAAAAGTTTGAAGCTTGTGCTACTTGTGGAAAGAATCATACTGGGGTGTGTTTGAAGGGAAAGAGGGTGTGTTTCAACTATGGTCAGAAGGGACATATTGCACCGAACAATTTTAGTCCGAAGAAAGGAGCCTGTTTTACCTGCAGTTCAAAGGATCACATGGCTCGTGATTGTCCCAAGAAGCCAGCAGGAAGTGCAAGTGGTGGAAAAGGAAACAACAATGGTGGTGGTGCATTGACCATCACTGGACCAGCTCAGTCAAGCCGACCTACTGCAAAGTTTTCTAACTTCATTCTTTTCGTATTGAATGCATGTTCCCATTCCTAAATTATTATTGTGCAACTTCCTAACATTCTTTATGAAGATGAGAAAGCTTAACCTATCTTGCATATGTTTGTTCAAGCTTATGTAACTTAATTCGTTACATTAAGCAAGATTTAGATTCCTAAGTATTATTCAAAGCTTATATTGTTCTAATACATTGATTCAAGGAAGATTGTTTTAACTCTTCTATAGCACCTTGCATGTATACCATGTTTACTCAATTATATATATCATTGTTATTCAATCTTTGACTTTGATAAACTTGTTCAAAACTTTATCGTCGTATTAAATCTTCAAGTAGTAAGCAAACATTTATTGATTGAATTAATCTATATTCGAATAGTGTTCTAAAATTCTAGAAAACACTAATAAGCTAGTTCTAAACTAAACTTTCTTTAGTGCGAAAATCCTAAATCCAAACTGAGACGAACAACCCTAACATAGGGGATTTTGTACGTGTAACGTTTAGATATTTGTGCACAATACATGGTACAAAGGGCTGATCCCTCTGAGTACGTTAAGAAGAGTCTTTACAGTTTAACGATTGTTGAGGATAAGGTAATAATACCTAAACACCGTGGACATAGTTCGTGGTCATAAGACCCTCAGATAATTAAAGTTCGAACTTATTTTCTATTTTGATTCGTAGAACAAGTTCTTTACTATTCAGTATTTGTTGTTCACTCTCATGTTGTTATTATACTATCTTTATGTCCGTGAGCAATTGTTTGCTCACTCTTGCAATTAAACAATGCAGCTAAAGTTGAAAGAGGTGATGATCCATCTACTAGCAAGGGAAAGGGCAAGATGTCTAAGTGATGAAGAATTGTTTAAAGTTTATTTAAATGCTCAAAGTTTTAGGATTTGCTTTATTTTATAAAGTATTCCGCAAACTGATGTAATAATTTTAAGGTTAGATTACCTGGGATTTGTTTTGAGATTATGATGTAACCCTTTAATGAGAGAGATTATTGTTTAAGTTATTTAAATTATGTCTTTATCCTTTGAATATGGGTAGTTAGATATAATAGTTTTGATAAGTGAGCACCAAATTTGATGAAAATGAAGTAACCGGATTTGGGGGTGTCACATGAATAGTTGATCAACAGACATCCTGGAAACATACATGGAGCCAAAGAGGTACATCTCTAACTAGTTAGGGATGTTCTGGATCCAGGATGTAAAATGTCATAGTGTATTAATTTATATATTATTATAAATGACATTCATGATTATCTGTTTTAGAAATATAGTTTCTCACTTTATATAAGATTCATTCATAACATGCATATGCACTTATTGTTTTTGTCATAATCAAATAGGGGGAGATTGTTAGGAATACGCATGTGAATGATATTCCTTTTACATATGATTTGATTATGATATATATGAATGAATATGCAAGTATGCTTGCATTAAGAAAAGCTGTAAAGTCCTTTGGTAGATAATAAAAACATATGTACAAGGACTTAGAATGAATTGATCAAATATGTTAGGTTGATCCTACATAAGCAAAACAGCTTTGTAAAGTCCTTAAAAAGAAATGATGTACAAGGACTATAAATATAGAAAGATCAAGCATGTTAGGTTGATCTTATGATGTAATAGATAGTCTTGTCTGATCATCGAGCACTGCACCAGAAATCATAGTCTGCTAGGAGAGTCAAGGAAAACTTGAGAGCTATCGAGGAAGAACCGTAGTCTACAAGATAGTAGATCTCGGAGTTCGTAGACTGCCAGAAGAGACGACGAAGGATAGTAGTGTGTCGAGTAGAACTTCCTTAGAGCTGTAGTCTGCTGAGGAAGTCATGTTCAAAATCGTAGAGATAGCCTGCCTACGAGCCGACCGAGTATCTGTCGAAGCCAAGTCAAGAATCATAGACTACACTCAGAGTCATAGAGTCTACTGATCATATCAGAGGCAGAGATCATAGTCGAGCAAAGATCAGATGAAGACAACGAACACACAGTAAAAAATCGTAGAGTGTCAAGATCTAATCTCGGAGTCGTAGTGTCTACACAGCCGAAGCTAAATCGTATAGTGTAGAACTAAGACTTCAACAGATGTGCTCACAATGCCAAGGCAGAATCGTAGAGCAAATACGATTCTAAACAAATGAGCACTCCTAGAATATCCAAAGGAACGAAGCCTCTGGTTGGTACTGTAAAGATACATCCCACCTAGAGTAAACCAGAGAGCACTCAACGAATGGCATGCAAGCTAACAGAAGATCTAAGCATCAACCCAATCAGCATCCAGATTTAGTTGTGAAGCCATTCGAGATGAAGTCTTCCACAAGTTGATCAGAAGAAGACTTCAGTAACTGACTAAGGAAAGTCAGCAAGTACAGTAGCTGTCAAGTAAACAAAAGACAACGATCTTGAAAGCAACCAATATCGTAGTATTTTCCAAACAAAGAAGGAACTGATGGAGTGTACACAAGATACTGGTTAAGCTCTAAAGAACAAGGTTAAAGTGATTAAGCATTGGGTCAGTCCATTGATAAGTGAATGGGAGATCACAAGGAAAAAGTGAGCTGGACACGCCACAAATCTGAAGTGTCTTGCCATTCATAAGGGGCCAGAACAAAGAGTCAATCCATTAGTATCTGAGAGCAGTTGAGGCAAACAGAAGTGTTGAGGCACTGTACAAGAGAAGGAAGAGGTGTTCTACATTGAAGATCCAATCAACACTCTTCAAGATCGTAGTGTTGTCTCTACCTGTCAACTAGACACTACGATCAAGTCCAAGAAGATATGCATCAGAATCATAGAGTTCGTTCGTCTGAAGATTGAAGCATTGGCAACTGTTCAATCTAAAGATTGATGGTCGAACAGAGCTTGTGAGAGCATCGATGCAAAAGGACAACCTTTGATCGAGAAATTTGAAGGGGGAAATAAAGTTAACTCCCTGCCCGAGACATCAAAGTGACATCTCTGATGGGGTAGGTGAAATAGTAGACTGTAGTGTCAGAAAGTCATGTCTTATCACATCTGTAGTCTACACCAAACAACTCGATATCTGCGAAGCAATTCAAAAAGCTTTAAACGACTACTTTCCAACGGGAAGATTTGAAAGGAGTATAAATCAGCAAAAACTTCAAAGATCAAAGGTTGCTGGAGTTGCTGAGTTTGGAGAAATGGTGGACTGATCTAACTAACGTAAAATAGTGAATGACCAATGAAGGTTCGAAGGCTCACTCTATGATCCACCAAGAATGCTTAGAGACAAATAAAGAAAGAAGTAGAAGGGAGAGTTCTACAATGTAGAAGTGAGAGTTCTACTATAAGAAGAGTGTTCTGAACTGTAAAGAGAAAGAAGAGCATCAATGTCATCTTGATGTCCATCATGGGAAGACTCTAAGTACCAGAGAGAAGAGCTTACAGTCATCTTAGCAAGTCCATCATGAGAAGGCATCAAGTATCAAGAAAGAAGATCACCAACGCCATCATGATGTCAAGCATGAGAAAGTTTTAAAGTACCTAGCAGAAGAGCTTATAGTCATCTTAGAAACTCATCATGTGCAGCCATCAAGTATCAAGAAGAATGATCTTCACTACAGTTTAACAAGGGATTATCAGAAGTGGTTGAGTAGCTAAAGAAGCTGAGCATCATGCAACACTCAACTGCACATCAAGGATGATCACATCAAGCTGCTAAGTACAGAAGATGTTCAGAGCTTAAAGACATCTTAGCAGCTCAGCACCAACAACAAACATCAACAACAAGAAGCCAGGGCTTGAGGGGTCCTTGTTCGAAGGGACTAAATAAAGTTCTAAGCCTGCTGGGCTTGTAGAGTTCCTAGGGAACTAGAGAAGTTCCAAGGCTACTCGCCTTGAAGAGTTCTTAGTGAACTGAAGTCCCAATATTGCTGGCCTTGAAGGAATCTTAGTGATTCAGGGTGCTGCCCTTCCTTAGTGGAAATCCTGCTAGTTAAAAGTAGAAGAGTGGATTACGAGCTTGAGTCTCTAAACCACTTAAAATCCCTTGTGTCTTTTACTTTATGTCATTTACATTATGTACTTAACTGCTATAACTGCTATGTATGTTTTAACTGCTTACAACCGAACTAACTCTAAGAACAATGTATGTATGATTACGAATATATCAATGAAGGGGATCTTTTACTTATTCTGATGTGCTTGAAAAGATTCTTATGTTTGTCATATGCTAAATCATTATCAATCCAAATAAACGAGAAAAATATTTTTAAATTAAAAGGATTTATTCAACCCCCCCTTCTAGATCTATATTGTGCCTACTGGGAACTAACAGAATCATGTAACCGAACCTTAATATTTGATATATAACATCTTTTATTTCCGCAACCGTGTTTCCTTTACATAAATAGATGTAATTAGAACTTTCGATTTAGTTTAAGATCCTTGGGAACTATTCATCTGAGTGAGGGTATTGACAACATGGACTGTTAATGTTGTTGTTATTACTCTGAATTTCAGATAGATAGGTACTATCGATATGATAGTGTAATCCGCATGATATAGACTATACATCTGAGTGAGGGTATTGGTAATATGGACTGTTTATGTTATTATTAGTACTCTGAATTTTAGATAGATAGATACTATTCGTAGATACAATTTATACATCCAAGTGAGGGTATCCAAACACAACAATAGTTCTCCAAGGAATTGTTATCTGTTATGGGATACTATGACCCTTGGATCTATGGGAATTGTATCATGTGTTATTTGTATAGTAGTTCGATTAGATATAAGCATAGAATCGAATACCATGGGTGTATAGATTTGAATGTGTTATATTAATTAATTAGTTGTAAGCACCATATCGGATATAGTGGAAGTATAGATCTGGGGGCGTTAAAACTTCCCTCCATCTCTGTGTTGTAAGAGGGAATATCTCCTCTTCTTCGGGCGAAATATTATCCCGATTGGCCATTTACAGGTCACCATTGTCGATTATATTCTGGATTAGATGACGAAGTGCCCAACAACTTTCTGTGTCACAACCCCGAGTATTAGAATGGTATTGGCAGATCCCGGTGGCATCAAAGCTCTTGGAACGGGGATTGATTGGGGGTAACAGTTCTGTGATCTTCCTTTCATCGATCAACATCTGTAGAATCTCCTTCATTGGTTGACCCAAAGGAGTGAACTTCCTTTGGTCTGCGCAATCCCGACGAGCCTGGGCTCTAACTTTCCTTGCAAGTTTTTCTTCTACAGTTTCATTCTCCTAGAAATGTTGTTGATTCCTTGTGATAAGGGAGAGGAGACTTGTATGCCCCTGACTGATCAGCTGTCGAGTTATTTGGTACTGATGTATCACCAGTTCTGCCAATTGATCGATCGATTCCTTGATAGACTTCATTTCTCGTTCTATCATAAATTGGAATTCTGAATAATCCCATTTGTTAGAATTATCCTTGCTTATTTGGGAAGAACCCCCTACGTATTTGAGGTACTTGGAACTTTCTCCACTACCCATACTGATCATATTAACTCCCTCCTGATTGTGTTGAGGCAAAGGGTTATCTTGCACATGTAGTTGTTCTTGTGTTGTAACCACAATCTCCCTATTATCTATCAGATCTTGAATTTTATGCTTTAGAGACCAACAGTCTTGAGTATCATGGCCCGGAGCTTCAAAATGATACACACATTTCTTACCTGGATCAAAATTCCTTCAACTTGGATTGGCTGGGGGAAGGAACTGGACAATCTTCTTTTATGTTGTTGGAAGCTTCAATACATTTCCCAATCAACTCCTCGGCGTTTGACCTCTCTAACTTTTTGTAATGGAGGATTTGATGATTGTGCTTATGCTTGAAAAGGGGAATAATTTTTCCTTTTGATTGGGAAATATTGATTGCTTCTCTGAGTTTGCCCTTACAGTACCAAGGATACATCCTCTTCTTTATTTTTATGAAACCTCCAAGGGTTATTCTCAAAATTTCCAGACTTTAACCCCATTTCAGCAATTTCTCCGTGTTTAATCATTTCTGAGAATGGTTTTTCCTATACTTGCTAGGACCCTCTCACAGAATATGGCTTTCTGTATATCAATGAACGTCATTACCATCTCAATTTTTGTCATTGATGGAATGACTTAAGCAGCCAGGCATCTCCACTATTGGGTATAATCACGGAAGGATTCAATACTTTGTTTCTTAACCTTGAAAATTTGATATCTGTTTGGAGCCATTTGTGACTATAAGCTATATTGAGTTAAGAAAGCATGAGCCAACTCTTCCCAGCTGTGATTTTTAGAATTGTCCAGTCGGGCATACCATGTTCTGGTCTCTTCGATCAGACTCTTCTAAAATAGTTGCATTCTCAGCTTTTCATCATCTTCATAGGACCCAAGTTCTCTAATGTACACTTTCAAATGGGTGTAACGATCTCCTAATCTATTATATTTCTCGAAATTTAGAGTTTTGAACTTGTCTAGATACTGAGCCCCGGGAAAGATGCAAAGATCTGAGTAGGTCACACTCTCATACGCTCCAGTCCCTTTGATCGACTTGATGGTTTCTTCCATTTGCTAAACCTTCTTTCGAATATCACCAAGTTCTCGATCTTTTTTAAGATTGGTGATTTTAGGGTTTTTGTTAGATTTTTCATGGATTAGAGGTTCAGATATATGTGCTTCCTTTTCTTTCTTTTCAATACCCTGGCTTCCTCCTTGTGTAGAGGTTTTTGCTTGGGTGGGCATTTGTCGGTCCAGAGTACTTTTGCTTTGTTCTTTTAAGAAAATAGCTAATTCTTCTATCTAATTTTTAGCCCCTCGAACTCTTCTCGAGAGACAGAGGTAGATTCAGGTTGGGCACTTGTAGCCATGTCTATAGATACGCTTAGTGCCTTTTTGGACTTTGATCGGGCAACGGGACCAATTACTTCCCTACAAAAGATTATGTAGTTTAGTCTTGGTAAACATTAATAGTCTGTATACTATGCAATGTGTCTGTTTTAGGGTTTTTTAATATTTTCCTGCTAAATAGAAGTAAGTTGTTTTGCTGATAGGATAATATGACAATTTTGATAGGGAATGGGAATAATATTTATATTTTTTCTTTTCTTTTCTTTTTCTTTACATTTACATGGAATCGTAATTTACATTAAATCAAAATTTACATTGAATTAAAAGGGAAAGGCATGAAGAGACTCCCATATCATTTGGTTTATCAGAGGCTGACCTATCTTAGGCTACTCTCGCAACTTTTCGGCATGACGGTCCCCATATCATCGCAATTTCCTAGATGAGAAGATAATTCGATCTTTCAATTGGAGTGGATCTGAGTGGTGCTTTTGCTGAGCCTCGCGGGATTATTTTCCATTGAGTCAGGTAATCAAACACCAACGGGTTTGTTTCCTGGTGGATGAATCACATAACATACATTCTCATACATCATGTCTCGCCGTATAAAATGATGACATTGTTCGAGGCACTAAAGTGCAATAAATAGAGTATTCATTCACATCCATTTAATTGAAAGACACATTCACACATATACAAGAAAAAGAATTTGAAAGGATTGAAAACGTGACTTAAGCCTTCTACTGTCCCCAGCAGAGTCGCCACCTGTCGACGTCGGGAAAAATATTTCTCTTTTGGAATTTCCTCTTTTGTATGTTTCTTACCCTTTATATTTTCTATGTGATTTTAAATCTTGTTTAGAGGGTGAGTTTTGACAAAAGAGTCTGACATGAAATGTAGACGATTTTGAAAAGATTTGATTTTTTACAAAGTTGCCAGTTGGTAGAAGTGAAATGGTTGTACTAACTCAACTGAATCATGAAAAAGTTTTGCAAAAGGTCCAATTATTGGACTCTATTTTAACAGACCTTGGAAACCAAGATTCATAGAGTTTCGGGGGCTTGTTTAAGTGGGGGGAAGGTGTTAGTCACCCCCTGACTTCCATGAAAGCACGGTTACCGCATCTTTTCAATTCCCTAATTTATGTGTATGTGTGTGTGTGTGCATTGCAGTTAATTTGAGTCTATGTGCTTTATTTGGAAGTAGTGTTATGCCTCTTTCGGACTATATACAAAGGGTTTGACTTGTATAAAAGTTTAATTTTAATATAAGATAGATAAAATGATGTTTTGGAAATATATTTTCAAACCCTTATGCTCACATAGTAATCAAGGCCTTTGATACTTCCATTTTATTTCGTATTCAGCTTGTTTTGATTTTATTCTCAAGATGCGAAGCATCTCTGACAAAATAATATGTATAAATTGGTGGCGGGCTTATTACGGGCATAAAAGCCATCAAAGGATGTTTGAGCACCACGCATATAATCTGTAAGCTAGTTGTACAACTGAAAAGGGTCCATCATGGGAACTGGATCTAGATCCGTGAGCTGGATCTTAAATCTCATTGCTCTTAAGCTCACATGATATCATATGAATAGCCTACATAACAAATATACTAAAATAAGACAGATATTTAATCTAAATGCTACAAAACAAAAGATTCATCAGTTAAATTCTTGCATGCGTGTAGCCAAAGCTTCCAGCTTCCTCTAGATAAAGATCTAGGGTCGCTCGGTTGCTTAATATTTACAAAACTAGAAAGAAAACTAGATTTAAATAAATTTTAGCCATTTTAGCTCAACGGTTCCAGTTTTAGAACTTTTGAACCAGTGAAGAGTTAGATATGGCTAGATTTAAATAAATCTAGTCCACAGATTAAGATATTACAGATTCACATTGAATGAACATATATATATTTATCAGTTTGGCCTTTTCCTATATATATATACACACACTTATATATACATATATTAAAGCAAGAAAAGCCACAGATTGATGATCCAGGCTCAACTGTTCGGTTCAACTTTATATCTTGCTTTAATATATGTATATATAAGTGTGTGTGTGTGTGTATATATATATATATATATGTGTGTGTGTATATATATATATATATATATATATATATATATATGTTAAAGCAAATAAAAACTTCAAATTAGAAAAAATCTTACAGTGTGCTGCAAGGAAGGCTTCAGACTGCTTTTGGAGCTTGAAAACTCAGTTTCCATTGATTAAAATTCGATATGTTGTAGTATATATGTATACTACAAGGAAGAATAACGCAGTTTGGAACACTATAGGAGGGGTTAAGAGCTGAAATGGACAAAGTTTTCTCTCTTTTTTCCTTTTTTATGGCTGATGGGGGGTCTATATATAGACCAAAGTAGCCATAGGTCTACCTGCGGCTGCCCTGGTGGGCTCGGGTCCCGTTATCTCAAAGTACGTGCACTCGGACCAACGCGCTGTGTAAGACCCCAACGTTCATGAATAAAGATTAAATTTTTCTCGAAATATTTTTGAATATTATGGTGTAGATTTGATATAATGTTATAGTTGTGGCTAATATTTATAAATTTTGTAAAGTATGCAAGTTGTTATAAAATATTCAATTGGTCGGGGAATATTCGTTTTAATAGGGAATATTCGTACGACGGCACAATCATTGGTGGATCCCACAACATAATTATTGCCGGAGTTAGAAAACGACAGAAAATAACTTTTTATGAAAATAACGGTAAAAGTTTTACCGTTAACTGTTAAAATACCTGGTGATGAAAAGTACAGTCATACGTGTGCTTGCATAGTAGCACATGATTTTGATTATTGATGCTTACGTGAGAAGTCACTCAGTTATACTCAATTATTGATATCATATTTTTGTCTGTCTTTAAGCTTGAGGCTTTGTTAAGTATGTTGCTTCAGTTGATTTCGTATTTTAGTTATACATCTTTGTATTATCTATATCCGTACCGGGCATTTGGCTCATACTGTGTTTTTCTTTCGGTAGGTTTGCAGGGGTGATTCAAGGCTAGTATAATGAGAGTGTTACCTCTGACCATCTAGGTTGATTCAATTTTTGTTTTTAATTATTTTGACTCTAGTTGGAAAATTGTATTTAGTACATTGTTAATGGATCACCACTATTAATATTTTGAAGTTATTAGTGCTATGTTTACTTATTTTGAGGTTTGTTGTGCTTTTAACGTGACCTCCCTTTCCTTTTTGGGAAGGGGGTGTTACAGAGATGGTATCAGAGCTTAGGTTATTTCATATAGAAAACCTATTTAGGTTTGACCTGTGAGTTATGGGTATATCACTGGGTAGACGTAGGAGTTTGATTTGATGTTGTTCTCTGTTTGGTGTGTCTTAATTTTGACTAAGTGTCATCCTCTCTTCGAGTTGTAGTTGATTTGAGAAGTTGGGATAATTTGTTAAGATTATCATTGTTATGCGTTGGAGCAATAATATTAGTTAAGGACTATGATTAGATCATTAAGGAGAATAATGCCATATTTTGTACAGTTAAGAAATAATCATATATGAGATGCTATTATAATATAAGTATATGTATTAGCGAGAATTTGATTTTGGACTTGTTTTGTAACAATTTATTTTGATCTTAGAATTGGAAATTTGATTTGGGTAATGATCTAGTTTTTGTTAAGTTTGTGGATAATTTGAGGTATGTGTATTCATGGGATAATATGATAAAGTGAAAACTATTAAGTATAAAGAATCGTTTGTAAATTTGAGTTGCATATATTTGATGTAATTAGATTAATCATTTGAGGGTAATGATCAAAAAAAAATTCTGGCTATTTTCTAGTAAGATATTGGAGTTATATGATATGAAATTTCTTTGTGATTGTAAGAGGAGATCTTGGAATTTGTTGGGTTAGAGTTTGCACTAAGAGATGATTGATTTATTAAATGATTAGATAATAAGTGATGAAATTCAATGATTTAAGAAATTTTGATTAGTCATAGTTTGCTTATTCAGATAGTAGGATAAATGATTTGAAGTTTGGTATGATGATGAAGAGATCTTAGTAGTAGTATATTTTTGGTGTAATAATATTTGAGAACTAATTTGATTTGAGGTTATGATATTTTGAAACTCTTGAGGACTTAGTGAGAGTTGGTGATATAATTTAAGTTGTTTTGTTTATTTGATGCTCTTAGAGTTTTGCATGAATATATGTAAAATTAAATAAAAATAATTTGTTAATTTTTTGTCATGTGTGGAACGTAAACATTTTACGAATTAAAGATAATTTTAAATATTTTGGGTATTCGAATCGTATTTAGATGAAGAGAAATTTGTTTGCTTTTGAATTATGTTCCAAAGAGTACGTATACAAGAATGAAACTCAAAGATATTAACGGGGGCCCGCATCAAAGGTGGATCATGTGATCTAATTTGATGCAACGCGAAGAACCTTACCAAGGCTTGACACGGCACCTGACAAATCTTTTACAAGTACATTGAAAATTACATGGACCGATGATGTGACACCCCCAAATCTGGGTACTTCATTCCTATAAGACTTGGTGTTCACTTTCCATACATTCATACTATCTACCCAAATATGATAACATTTAAACCATAAATCCTCCCATAAAAGGGTTACATCATTAAATCAAAAAGTCTCCCAGGTTATCTAACCTTTAACATAAATCAAGTGCAGGAAAAAAAATAGTTACATCACATCATTTAAATAAAGTCTATTTGTCAAGAATAAGCATGTGAATGTTATTCCTATTTATATATGATTTGATTACGATATATACGAATGAATATGCAAGTATGCTTGCATTAAGAAAAGCTGTAAAGTCCTTTGATAGATAATAGAAACATGTGTACAAGGACTTAGAATGAATTGATCAAGTATGTTAGGTTAATCCTACATAAGAAAAACAGCTTTGTAAAGTCCTTAAAAGAAATGATGTACAAGGACTATAAATGTAGAAAGATCAAGCATGTTAGGTTGATCTTATGATGTAATAGATAGGCTTGTCTGATCGTCGAGCACTGCACCAGAAATCGTAGTCTGCCAGGAGAGTCAAGGAATACTCGAGACCTATCGAGGCAGAATCGTAGTCTGCGAGATAGAAGATCTCGGAGTTCGTAGACTGCCAGGAGAGACGAGGAAGGATCGTAGTGTGTCGAGGAGAACTTTCTCAGGGCCGTAATCTGCTGAGGAAGTCATGTTCAGAATCGTAGAGACAGCCTGCCTATAAGTCGACCGAGTATCTACCGAAGCCAAGCCAGAAACGTAGACTACACTTGGAGTCATAGAGTCTACTGATGTCGAAGCCAAGTCAAGGATCGTAGACTACACTCTAAGTCGTAGAGTCTATTGATTACATGCAGAGATCGTAGTCGAGCAAGATCAGATGAAGACAACAAGCACAAGGTTGAAATCGTAGAGTGTTAAGACCTGATCTCGGAGTTGTAGTGTCTGCACAGTCAAAGCAGAATCGTAGAGTGCAGAACTACGACCTCAACTGTTGTGCTCACAATGCCAAGGCAGAATCGTAGAGCAAATACGATTCTCAATAAATGAGCACTCCTAGAATATCCAAAGAAATGATGCCTCTAGTTGGAACTGCAAAGATACATCTCATCTGAAGGAAACTAGAGAGCACTCAACGAATGGTATGCAAGCTAATAGAAGATCTAAGCACCAACCCAATCAACATCCAGATTGAGTTATGAAGCCATTCAGGATGAAGTCTTCATAAGGAGATTAGAAGAAGACTTCATTAACTGACTAAGGAAAGTTAGCAAGTGCAGTAGTTGTCAAGCAGACAGAAGACAACGATCTTGGAAGCTACCAGGATCGTAGTGTTTTCCAAATAAAGAAAGAACTGATGAAGTGCATACAGAGATACTGAACAGCTTCTGAAGAACAAGGCTAAAGTGATTAAGCATGGGGTCAGTCCATTGATGATAAGTGAATGGGAGATCACACTCTACCAGTCAACAAGACACTACGATCAGGTCTATGAAGACATGCATCAAAATCGTAGAATACGAATGGCTGAAGATTGAAGCATTTACAATGGTTCAATCTGAAGGTTGATATTTGTACAAAAGCTTATTGAGAGCATCGATGCAAAAGGATAACCTTTGATGGAGAAATCAGAAGGAGGAAATAAAGTCTTCGACCTGCCCAAGACATTAAAGTGACATTTCTGACGGGGTAGGTGAAACAGTAGACTGCAGTGTCAAAAAAGTAAGACATGTCACATCTGCAGTCTACACCAAATAACTCGAGATCTGCGAAGCATTTCAAAGAGCTTCTAACGGCTACTTCTCAACGGGAAGATTGGGAAGGAGTATAAATATGCCAGAGCTTCAACGATTAAGAGTTGCTGATGATTGCAATGTTGTAGAATCATTGAGTTGCTTAAAATGCTAAACGTTGGCTCTACGAGTTCCACCTGAGTTCAAATAGAACAAAGTCTCAGTGACAGTGAGACTACGAAGGTGGAAGTGAAGCAACTTTGAAGATGGACTCGAATAGATCAAAGCTTCACTCAACAAAGAAAAGAATGCCAATTACATTGACATCTAAGCTGAGGGCTGAGAAGGACAAGAAGATAGCATTCAGAAGAGTGGCAAAGCATAAGGCAGATCCCAAGAGCCACTCTACGATTCACCATGAACCCAAAGCTGAAGCAGAGCAAGTGCAGAACCATGTCTGTCAACATGTTGAGAAGGGTTCAGGAAATGGTGATGGTGCACAGCTGATAATATACATAGATGAGCAGAACGTAAGAAGATCAGCTGCACCAAAGATGATGTGGTCCAGTCTCAAACAAGAATGCAAAGAGGACCACACCAAGTTGCTTAGTATAAAAGATGATCAAGCTTAAAGACATCTTAGCAGCTTAGCACCAACTACAACAACAACAACAAGAAGCCAGGGCCTGAGGGGTCCTTGTCCGAAGGGACTAAATAAAGTTCCAAGCCTGCTGGGCTTGAAGAGTTCCTAGGGAACTAGAGACGTACCAAGGCTGCTGGCCTTGAAGAGTTCTTAGTGAACTAGAGTCCCAAGGCTGCTGGCCTTGAAGGAATCTTAGTGATTCAGGGTGCTGCCCTTTCTTAGTGGAAATCCTGCTAGTTGAAAGTAGAAGAGTAGATTAAGAGTTTGAGTCTCTGAACCACTTAAAATCCCTTGTGTCTTTTACAATATGTCATTTATATTATGTCTATTAACTGCTGTAACATCTATGTATGTTCTAATTGCTTACAACCGAACTAACTCTACGAACAATGTATGTATGATTATGAATATACCAATGAAGGTGATCTTTTACTTATTCCGTTGTGCTTGAAAAGATTCTTATATTTGTCATATGCTAATTTAATAGCAATACAAAATAAAAGAGGAAAGTACTTAAAATTAAAAAGGATCTATTCAACCCCCCCTTCTAGATCTATTGTGCCTACTTGGAACTAACAATTGGTATCAAAGCAGGTTCTCATGCTATATTCAAAAGCTAATCGCTTTGAGTCTGATCCCAGGCACAAATATTGTTCTAAACTTAGTTTAGTAGTAAGTCACTTGTTATATGCAGATGAGCTCATACGTTGGAAATATTGTGTATAGGTAAATGTGTATATACACCTGAAGCTGCTCAGATTGGTCCATGTTCTCGAGTATTATATCAACATGTCCAATCCTTGCCTGCAGTCAATCTTGTAGTCTGAAAACCAGACGAGATAGCTCAAGAGACATCAACAAAAAAAAAGTCAAGCATCCACCAGCTTGAAAGATAAAAAGGTCATACATGCTAAGAAATGTTTATCCAGAGAAAAAAGAAGATCTTCTCAAACATGTGTCTGGCCAACCAGTAGCTGGGTGCAAACTTTGTGAACTGAAGGATGTCAAAGAACTAAAGATGCTTAGATACTCAGGCTGCATCTTCAAGACTACGACTGATTAATTAAAGGCCAACAAGAGCAATAAGTTGTCAGGAGCAAAAGTGAAGCTATGCACATCAATGCCTAAACTCAGTATTTTAAAGATAAATGACTGTTAAGAAACTGACAGTAAAAAGGTAAGGTTCCTTTCTATTATACATGTGTACATGCACCTTCTTATGAACCATAACAATATTATGTCAAGAAGTCATAATCTACCTAAAAAGGTGAAGAGAGAAAGTACCATGAGGATGGAAACTTAAATGTTTATAAACTTTCTCTCTATCCAAGTTTTAGGTTGAAGATAACATCTTGAAGGAAATCTGAAATGGGTCATAAGAGCATCACATGCCAAATTAATTCTATGTGAAGTAATCTTTGCTGATGGGTTAGTATGTATGTACAAATCCTTGTTCTAAGTGTTTGATAACACACAGAGTATGATTAGTTCTACAAGAGTATCTTGATGATGTGTAGAAACTTATCACCTCCATGAATTAACTAGATATTCCTAAATCGTAGAGTTGATTCTCAGTCAGTGAACACTTAAACCTTCTGAACATAACCCTACAAATGATGAAACCATCAAAGATAAAGAGTGTGTTATTAAATGTCAAATCTTACACACACTCACCTTCATGTATATCAAAATGTATTATCTAAAACTAGTGTTATGCATGAATATGACTGTTAGTGATAAATGTGATAATTATCCAAATATAAGAGGAACAGGAGTTTAGAAAACTAACCTAGCAGGACCCACTTAATTGTGGGTAACAAAAATAGAAATATGTCTAACCTGCAGGTACCTGGTCTATCCGGCCACACTAAGGAATGCTGAAGCAGAAGACTTCAGTCAAGAAGACTAAACTAGCAGAAGGCTAAGGACTGTTCGGAAATGATTCTGATAAAACTCCTATATGTCCTAGCCTGTCCTTGAAGACCCACTAAGCTAACCTGAATGAAGCTCACATAGCTGCTAATCTGTATATGGAAGCAGGCCATTTAACCAAAGATGAAAAGGGTCCTATATGCTCAAATCAAGCAAAGCATGCTATATGAGAAGAATCCTCAAGGGAGCTCACAACAGAGAATCATCGAGCATCAGTCAAGAGGAACTTATTATGGAAGCAGAACTTCACACGAACAAGACTGTCAAAGAAGACTACGTTCGTAGTGCTGTCAAAAGATCGTAGAGTGATCAGTCCTAAAAATGTCCATGCCTACGACACAAGGAAATCTAAGTGATAATTGTGATCCCAATCAGAAGGAGATATGCGAGGCTGCCTTCAAATGAACCTAAAGTAAAGGGAATCACATCTATTTGGGAAGACATCATCAACCATGGGGAGCAGTGATCTGTTGAGAAACCACAACACTAAGATATACCATGAAGCAATGTACCAGCTACAGAGCCTCAAAACTTTGTGATTGACGAACCAAATAAAGATCCATAGTCAGTAGGAACGTCTCAAAACGTACTACTGATAACCTATCAGCCACCCAACTCAAAATCGTGGAGTGCCTACAATCAAACATCTGATCACAGTGTTGAAGCAGGAGGACACCACGATTACAGCAAATGTAATTGTCCAAAGTTGGTAGAGGACCTCCCCACCAGAAAAGGTCAAATGAGATATCATTGCAAATCACTCAAAAGTATTTCATCTGGAAAGTGCCTTAGGGACAAACCTGACCCTTAGCTCACTCTAAGAGGTTGGCCCTTCCTGAGCTACCTTAACCCAAAAGGAATGCTAAGTAAAGTTTATCTCAAGGACCAAGTCAGTCAACGATCGTAGAATTGAAGTTGAAGAGAACTCCACGATCGTAGTGCAATCTCAGCGATCGTAGAAGCAAACTCGACGATCGCAGTCCTGCCTGAGGATACTCTAGCTCACAAGGAACTTGGAAGAACTGGAAAATTGCTCAACTACTCAGATTATGAGGAGATAAGTTCGAATACAGTTTGGAAAGACATCGTACAAACGCACATCAGAACTCGAGTGCCCAAACTGGCTTGGAGTATATCAGTGATCAAGATATGCAATTTCAAAATGAGGATGAATGTCAAAGCCATCCACTGCAGTATCTCTCAAAAGTTAATCGTTGAGTCAACAAAGGAAAACGTAGAGTCCATAGCTGCCTTATCATGCTACTCTACGAACCAAAGAGGTCAACAGTCAATCCACGTCAATCAAACGTCTACTATTCTAAAAGAAATATCTAACTGAAAAGTTATGGGGAGTTACAGCTCATTACTAGACAACGTGCAACCAATGGTTGGTTAACACATCACTGATTATGCAGAGTTAGAAGGAACTGTTATTAAGATAAATTTAAAATCTGCAAATAGTTATCAAAAATCATCGAACCTTTCTCCCTCCCATTTTTAAACCCTAGAATCCTCTCAAAAAGACAAAATTAGTTAACCCTCCAAAGCCTTGCTCAAGCCACAATCAGCCATCTCTCATAGACTCCTCTAAATCATATACCCATATTCCTCAAACTATTCAAATTGAAGATTGGCGAGTAATCACTGGCATTCAGCTTGGAACCAAGTCATTTGAGAAATCCGAAAAGAAGTTCAGAGACATACTCGAACTTGTAAAGAAAGCTGGATTCTCAAAATGTCTTGAGGCAAGCACTCGAGTATATATTGACCGGGTCAAGGAATTGTACTCAAATACTTCCATAAACTCCAGAACCCTTTCTACCAAGGTCAAAGGTCAGTCTCTAAAGCTGAAATCTACTGACCTCAATCAATGCTTAGGCTTTCATACCAAGGATTGAAGAACCTTGATGATATTGATACGGAACAAGCAAATGAGATCATGGGGTACCAAAGAAACCCTAGTCTGAAAGACTTGAAGAAGAAGAAGTTTCTGGAGGAGTTTGAGTTCCTTGCTGAAATAGTTTTAAAATGCATACTATGCAAGGACACTGCACACGACACGGTTATTGATCAACAGTTAAAGATCATGTCTGCTATAGTCTTGAAGAAACGTATTAACTTTGGAGTTATCCTGTTTGATCAAATATCCAAATGGGTAGAAAAGGCTGAATTGAAGAAATCTACAGATAAACCCCTAACTAAGGTTTTTCATGGAAGACTACTGAGCATTGTAATGAAGAAGAAGCTTGGAGGAAGAATCAAGGATGATGAGGGAGAACCTCTTAATGTTCACAAAGTAATGTCTCCATACCTATTTGTGAATTGGAAGAAAAACCCCAAGGAGAACAGAAGGCTGACAACTGGGAGTAGCAGCAGGGCCTCTGTAAAGAAAATGAAGACAGAAGAGGTAGAAAGCTCTAAGTCTGATGACTCTGTACCAACAGCAACCACACCAGCCAGAAAGAAATCCAGAGGTGTGAAGAAAACCAAAGCCCCATCAAGAAGTCTCTCCTCCAAAGACAAGGATAAAGAAGAAAAAGTCCTAACTGCAGAGACCACCAAGAGGAGAAGCAACAGACTGCTTCAAGGGCCATCACAAAAGAAAGCTAAGGTGGTAAACAACCCAGCCTCAGTTTCCTAAGATAGTACATCTGATGAAGAGGAAGATGTAGAGTCAAAAGAAGAAAAGACAACTGACAATCTCAAGACTGAGTCCTCACCGACCAAATCCAACAATGAAGGTGAAGCTAGATTAATGAATGAAAATGTTGTATCTGCTGATGAAGAAGAGTGATCAAGCCCTATGGCTAATCCTCAGAGCATTCACTCTGATGATGAAGAAGAGATTCAAGATGACCCAACTCCATCCCCAAATGCAAATGCCCCAACAAGCCCAAATGATGGGTCAAATGATGCTATTTCTAAAAAGGAAGAACGTGCCCATTCCATTCCTGAAAACCCCCATGACGGTTCAAAGGGTGATGAGTTCACAGAAGAAGGGACTGCCCTTATTAGTACTAAACCTCAAGAATATTCATCTGAAGATCCAAAGGCTTCAGAGTCTGAAGAGGAAGAAGAGTCTAAAACTCATATCGCTGAACTTCCAACAAGAAGGAAGAGCTAAGACTGCAAGCCAAATTTGCCTCCAAAAGGAAAAGCGATCACTCCAATGCTATCATTGAACTAAGTGATGATGAGTCTGTATCAAAGGATGAAAGTGCTAAAGATGGAACCATTGGTGAAGAAGATGAATCAGAAGAAGATCTTGCTGAAGAAGGTTCTAAAAATGAAATACATCAAGAAGGATTCACTATTGGAAATGATCAAGATGGTTCAGGCTCTGAAAGAGAAGAAATAAAGAATGATTCCAATTCTAAAAATCAGGAATCAGAGGAACCAGAACTCTATTCTGTCCTCTCTCCAGCAAAATTCACCAGGAGAATAGTGGTAGAAGTCTCGAATGAACCACCAGAAGCTCCACCAGAAAGATGGGTGGACTATAGAGATGAGCAATTCAAGGTGGTAAGAATTACTACCTTTGATGTAAGACCCGAATTTTATGAAATGAAAGTATTCAATTTTCTTATAATTATTATTTTATTTCGTAAATGGTTAAATTGATAAAAGTTTAAAGTTAAGGGTGATATGTGAAATTTTTTGTAAAGTAAGCAAGTTGTTATATAATATTCGATTGGTCGGGAATATTCGTTTTAACAAGGAATATTCGTACAATGGCACAATCATTGGTGGACCCCATAATAGAATTATTGTCGGAGTTAGAAAACAACAAAATTATCTTTTTATAAAAATAACGGCAAAAGTTTTACCGTTAACTGTTGAAACACCCGGTGTTAAAAGTACAGTAATACGCGTTGTTGCATAGTAGCACACGGTATTGATTAATGATGCTTACGTGAGAAATCACTTAGTTATACTCAATTATTACTACAGTAATTACTGTATCATATCTCTCATATTATTGATTCAATTATTGTTACAGTATCATCTGCATAATATGTTATATTATTAAATCAATAATTGAGACGATAAAGTTATTCATATTATTATTTGTAATATTGACAATATCTAAAAGTTCTGTCAGGGAGAGGTTTGGTCACCTAATTGCTCGCCAATAAGGAGAAATTCCTATCGGAAAGCCCCCTCTTTCCTGGGAACGACCTAGTTGTTAAATATTGTGAGTTATAATATTAATGATGAATAAGTTTGTGTTGATTAAAGATGAAATTGATAGTTTTATTGTGTTGGAATTATTAGTGTTAGTAGAAATCGACATTTATTTCGATAATAATTGATGTCTGGAGGTTATATTGACCAATCGGGTATTTGGGGCACTTTTCGTGTCGAAGTAATATTCACGAGGTACTATTCATCCGATTACTATTCACTCTAGTATTATTCACTCGGGTATTTGGGACACTTTTCGTGTCAGAGTACTATTCACGGGTTACTATTCACATGTTACTATTCACCCGATTACTATTTACTCTAGTATTATTCACTCGGGTATTTGGGATACTTTTCGTGTCAGAGTACTATTCACAGGTTACTATTCACCCGATTAGTATTCACTCTAGTATTATTCACTCAGGTATTTGGATCGCTGGTTTAAAGTTTTAATAGTAAATCAGTATGGACCGTTGCTTTAAGTTTTAATAGTAAATCAATATGGACCGTCCGTTTAATAGTAAATCAATCTGGATCGTTCATGAATTAGTTACTATTCAGTCCATTCTCCTATAAATAGAAGCTCATTCCTTCATTATTTCTTACGAATTCACCGAAACTCTAGAGAGAGAAACTATAGAAAGAAAGAAGAAAAGTATTCTGCTACTTCACTTTTCTAATATCCAGTTTCTTCTAAGGTAAGGGATATTATTTGTTGTACTTGTAAGGGGTATTATTTCTTCCGTATTCATGAAGAGAATTATTTTCTTTCAATACTCGTAAGGGGTATTATTTCTTTCGTATTCATGAAGAGAGCTATTGTTATTCCATTCCTTATTATTCTGTTGGAATAACCTATATACGCGGACTACCGTATACATGGTGAAATTCTTCTAGTATTCTATTCTTTATTATTATGTTGGAATAACCTGTCTATGCGAAGTACCGCATACATGGTGAAATTCTTCTATTATTCCATTCTTTATTATTCTATTGGAATAACATGTCTGTGCGGTCTATCGCATGCCTGATGAATTTTATTGTTATTTCATTATTTATTATTCTGTTGGAATATCCTGTCTGTGCAGATTACGCAGGACCTGGTTCCATTCTTTATTATTATATTGGAATAACATGTCTGTGCGAATTACACACGCCTAGTGAATTCTTCTGTTATTCCATTCTTTATTATTCTGTTAGAATAATCTGTCTACGTGGATTATCGCATGGCGGCAAAAATTTATTTGCAGTTTCATATATTCTATTATACTCAGTTGGTTAAAGTTTTGGCTTCTATACTCCATGAAATTAGTAGAATATCCTAGATATTTACGCTTCATCCAGTATCTTTTCATAGAAATATTCTTCTGAGTATCATATTGACAATTTGGACGTTATTGAGTTCAGGATAAATTAACTTATAA
The DNA here is from genome assembly GCA_016801055.1 of Panax notoginseng. Lineage (NCBI taxonomy): Eukaryota > Viridiplantae > Streptophyta > Magnoliopsida > Apiales > Araliaceae > Panax > Panax notoginseng. Next base: position 109,588,067 of record CM029017.1, read on the forward strand.
ATATTTAAAATTTATTCTTGAACTTGCTTTATTGAATTGCCATCATCCTCATGCTTATATTATGTTGAAAGTCATCTGTGGCCTGTAGTGCATAGATGGACTTGGTATGATTATGACCGGGGATTATTCGGTCTAATCATGACCCTAATATTACAAATGATGTGGAAAAAGTCCTCATTGGCCCGTAGTGCATTGATGGACAGTTTTTGGTATGATTATGGCTATGGATTCTCTTCGGCCAAGGGTGCAAAGATGAATTATTTTATGGCATGATCATGACCATTAATGAATACACGAATATCCTTAGCCCGTAGTGCATGGATAATTTGTGGTCGTGATACTAATGAATATCCTTGGCCCGTAGTGCAGGGATGATTCGATGATGTGGATTAATTATTGTGATGAGTCTCAGCGATGAAATATTAATTCATGGATGTGATAATAATGAATATCCTTGGCCGTAGTCCATGGATAATTCATGGATGTGATACTAACGAATATCATTGGCCGTAGTGCATGGATAATTCGGTGATGTGGATTATTTATTTAGCTGAGTCTCAGCGATAAAATATTGATTATACACTTTTAATTCATAAAAGATAGTAGATATCATGCTCTACTTGACTATTCTAAAATACAGTTGTATGTCTTTGGCCTGTAGTGCAAAGATGAATTGTTAATGAATATCTTTGGCCGTAGTGCAAAGATGAATTTATTAGTATGATTATGAGCAGGAATTGAAATTTGGTATAACCATGATTTTTTATGTTTCAGGTAAAGATAAGTGATGAAAATTATCTTCGTCCTGGGTGCGAAGAGGAATTTAGAATCACAATTATAATTATGAGTTATTCATATGATTGTGGACAGAAATTATTGATTGATGTTATAGGGATAAAACATTATTGGTGGACTTTTAACATGGAGAAGATAATAGACCTGATGGTCTATTTGACTCTTCTAATGGATTGCTTGTTCCGCTGCAACTATGGTTGAAAAGTTTTATCATCTACCATATGTTCTAAATCTCTGATTTATTACTGATGAAGGCTATTGATGATATAAATTATCTTTAGTCATGATATTCTTTACTGGGCTAGTTGTGCTCACCCTTCTGCTTCACAATTCCTTTCAGGTAATAAGAGTGTAGCTGGGTCGAGCGGGGGTAACAGGAGAATTGAACGGTGGTCTCTAGCTGTGGAGGTTCTCCCTAAACAGTATAGAAAAGTGCGTTGTATTTTATACATTATTTAGTAGTTATATTTGGTGAATCAAATAGGGTTAGGCGAACCCAATGTTGGAAGGGTGTTTTTGCCACTATCATACAAGATGTCTAATGACATACAACCTCGTGTTATCATAAGACATGGTTGTGCTCATCCACTTGCTGAGTAGATCTACGAGCACTACATGTATGATCTTGGAGTATATTTGAAATATAATTTTCTTTTGGAGACAACAGAGATAATTATATGTCAAGAGAAGACTCACCATTGGAAAGAAGATGATAATAATCTTCTTGTTTTTCTTTGGGGAATTTTGGGTCAACCAAGGATAATTCTGTGGGCATATGATATCTTTCATAACCTGGACGCATGGCCTCCCATGTACGAAGTTTCCATTGAGCACTTCCCAAAGATTTTAGTTTCTAAAATAGTTTTGATTGTACTTTTATGTAAAGTACCATTGTAAGGTTGTGGTCGTGGCACCATGAGAGTTATATACATTTATATTAAAACTCACAACTTATCTGTGTCGTACTCTGCACGATAGCTCAACAGTTGTATAAATGAAGTTGTATTTGATTTTTATAGTGTGATATTTGGCGACTCAAGATGGGTCGTGTGGACCTATTTTGGGGGTGTCACATTTGATATAGATAAAAACTGGAATAACATGGAGCAACACTGCACGACCATTCTCTATAATCCTAATGACTTGCTAATGAAATGGTTCTTCCAATGGATGTCATGGCTAAAGGCCCATACTGAAAAGGATGGAAGCTACTTTAGCTGGTGCTACTCTCACTTTCCAAGCATAGAGCTGGTGGCACAAAACTTCCCAAGGGTAAAGAGTTTTGCTACAAAGATGATCACAAACTAGCCCCACTTCAAAGTCTATCGTCATGATGGAAATCACTATATCCCTTACGATCGTAGAGTGGACTCTGAAGGAAGAAGGATCATGGCCAAGGAAATGATCGTAGAGTCTATTCACTCTACTACTGATGGTGTTCAAGGTCAAAATCAGAAACCTCCATCAGCTCAAGCACTGCTATCTGACATTCCTTCATCCTCAATCAGTGATTGGAACTCAACGATTCTTCAGATTCTCAACACCTTTGAAAATCTGTCCAAGGATGCAGATCGTAGAGTTCAATCTAATGCTTGACAGGAGACTGCTAAACTAGATGATCAAGTATCTGTGGAGAAGGAGCTGATGAAAAACTCTGATGAACTGAGTGAGAAAATATCTCTATTCATTGAAGAGTCACAGAAGCTGACAGCAGCAGGAGATAATTCATTCCAGAACAAACTTCAAGCTACTATGGCTGATGTATCTCTCAAAATCAAAGAAAGAGATAACATCTATCTGAAGGTCATGCATGATCAGAAGGCAGAATCTCTATGAGCACAGAAGGCCAATGAAGAGCAAATCCAAGCCCTCTCTGACAAGATTAACGACATGAAGCAATCTTTCTCAGTGCAACTTGAGCTAGGCCAACAGGAACTCAAGTTTGAAGTTGCTAACTCCTCCTACCTGATGGAGCAGCTCATGACCAACATGGAGCAGCTCTCCCAGATGATTAATGACAAAATGGGAGAGAAAAAGTGTAAGACCCCGAATTTTATGAAATAAAAGTATTCAATTTTTCTTATAATTACTATTCAGTAAATGGTTAAATTGATAAATGTTAAAGTTAAGGGTGATATATGAATTTTTTTTCAAAATACACAAGTGGTTATAAAATAATCATTGTTGTCGGGGAATATTCGTTGGTCGTAGAATATTCTTTCTGTCGGGGAATATTCGTACGACGGCACAACTATTTGTGGGCCCCATAATGGAAAATGGTCGGATGAAGATAACGACAAAAATTGAGTTTTTATAATTAACGGCGTAGTTGTTACCGTTAACACTGTTGGAATACCGATGGTTAAAATACAGTAATACGCGTTATTGCACAGTATTTTTAAAATTATTGATTCTTACGTAAGAAGGCACTACTGAATAATTGTCACAGTAATTACTGTTCAATATTTTATTTTATTGATTTAATAATTACTGCGTTGATATTTTATATTATTGTTGTTTCAATAATTGTTGCTGCACAGTATTTTCCATTATCAGATCAATAATTCATATTATTTGAATAATATTATTAGATAACATTATTGGTAATGTCTAGAAAATTCTATCTAAGGAGAGGTTTGGTCATCTAATTAAGCGCCAGTAGGGAGAAATTCTTATTGGAAAGCCCTCTCTTTCCTGGGAACGGCCTGGTTGTCATAAATGTGATTCTGTAATATTATTTGTGAATAATTAATTATTGATTCATATGATAAGGAAATATTTATTTTATGTAGATATAAATGAGGGATATATTTTTGTGGTTAAAAATGAAGGAGTTAATGTTGAGGTTTTTATCAGTATTTTTGTCGGAATGGAGGTATTAAAAATCAGGATTTTTGAGATATATTGCGGGGGTTATAATTTTTAATCCGACCGTTGGATCGTTGTGATTTTTGGATATGTTATACATATATAAGTTAAGTATATGTCCACAAATTTTGAACCGTTAAAATTGAACGTATGATTTATTATAAATTTTACGAGATGACTGGTTCAGAAATTGTTGGAGTTTTGGAATTTATCATTTTGGTAAAAAATTATAGAATTAGTGGGCCCCACTTTTGGTTGGTGAAGAAATGTGCTGAGATTTTTATACAAATATGGTGGGTGGGAATAGTAGCAGGTAAAGCCATCAGGTTGCTGGTTAAGTCTGCTTCGGCGTGCTAACATTTTCCTATAAATAGAGGGCTAAGTTATAATTGAAAATCACACCAGAATTCATAAGTTTTCTCTCTTTTTCTCTCTAGATTATCGAGTGTATTTTATTAGTATTTAGATACTTGGTGAGTTGCTATTTATCAGTGCAAGTTTCCTTCAGCGTCATATCTGATATCTAGTCAGAAGTGCTGCTCTTTTGAGGTAAGGGATAGTAAGGGATTTTAAGGGTTATTATGTTTTTCAGTTCGTAATTCTTCTGACCTTCAGAAAATTCTGAAAATATTTGGAATGATATTTTGATGAGTTTTATTGATTGTGTCCAAAAACGGTGATTTTTGGATGTATAGATTAAGAGTTATGAATTTTACAGGAAAAGACTATTTTAAAAGTAACCGCTTATAACTCCTTGTGGTTAACTCCAAAATTGATAAAATTTTTATTGGAAGTATATCTATATAATATCAGTATACTCTGTGAATTTTGGAATTTTTAAATAAAAGTACAATTTATGATAAATGTCTAAATATTCGGCGGTTTTGGCCATATGAAAAATAGTAAATGAATTTTAAAAATATATTGAGAAAAATATATGTTCAATATGGGACTATATTTTGATAAATCCCAGAAAAGAAATATTTTTGAAACTGATTTGGTATTTTTAAGGAAAATAGACTAGTTATGAATAATTGAATTAAATATGTTATGTGGAGGAAGAAAATTGGAAAATATGATTTTATGGCTTGAGAATCGTATATATGGTATAGGCAGATTTTTTATGATGGTTTTGGTTATTGGTGATGTAATCTTATGAGTTTGGCATTTTATGATGATTAAATGCATTAATTAGTAAAGTGTAAACAATTAAAATAAATTGTTTATAAGTTTAAAGAAATGTTATTCTTTCAATATCATTGTACCGAAATATTGGTATGAATTTTATTGTGGAATTTCTTCCTTTTTGAGTCGGGATTACTATTCATGAGTTACTATTCACGAGTTACTATTCACGAAAAAAAACATTTAGTTTCTTTTTCTAACCAAATTATCGTTGATTTATGATTGTTGCTCTTGAAGATAAATACAGTTGTTGATAATATTATTTTTATTATCATATATAATATTTTTATAACCCTGATGTTAAATTTCTCTTTCACTTGAGTGTAAAGATGGGTAAATTATTGGTATGATCGTGACTGAGGAATATCTTTGGCCTGTAGTGCAAAGATGAATTGTTAACTGGTATGATCATGACCATTGAATTTATAATTGAATATCTTTAGCTTAAGTGTAAAGATGAATTGATAAACATGGTTATAATTATTGTTTATATAAATTCTAAAATGATTATATATTTCTTTGAGATATTAAGATATTTGGCCTGTAGTGCAAATATGAACTGTTGATGAATATATTTGGCATATAGTACAAATATGAATTGTTGATGAATATCTTTGGCCTGTAGTGCAAAGATGAACTGGTGATGAATATCTTTGGCCCATAGTGCAAAGATGACCTGTGGTTGAATATCTTTGGCCAGTAGTGCAAAGATGAATTGTTGATGAATATCTTTGGCCCGTAGTGCAAAGATGACATGTTGTTGAATATCTTTGGCCGTAGTACAAAGATGAAGTTATTAGTATGATTATGAATAGGAAATGTGATTTGGTGTAACCATGATCTTTGATGTTTCAGGTAAAGATAGGTGATGAAAATTATGTTCGTCCTGGATGAGAAGAGGAATTTAGAACTACAATTATGATTATGAGTGATTCATATGATTGTGGACCAGAAGTGTTAATTGATGTTACAGGGATAAAACATTGTTGGTGGATTTTTAACATGGAGAAGATAATAGACTTTGTAGTCTATTTGACTCTTCTAATGGATTGCTCGTTCCGTTGTAACTATGGTTGAAATTTTTATCATCTACCGTATGTTCTAAATCTCTGATTTAATCCTGTTGAAGGCTATTGATAACTTATTTATCTTTAGTCATGATGTTCTTTACTGAGCTAGTTGTGCTCACCCTTTTGCTTCACAATTCCTTTCAGGTAATAAGAGTGTAGCTGGGTCGAGCGGTGGTAACAAGGGAATAGAACGGTGGTCTCTAGCTGTGGAGTTCTCCCTAAGCAGTATAAAAAGTTCATTTAGTAGTTATATTTGGTGAATTCAATAGGGTAAGGCGTACCCAACGTTGGAAGGGTGTTTTGCCACTATCATACAAGATGTCTAATGATATACAATCTCGTGTCATCATAAGACAGGGTTGTGCTCATCCACTTACTGAGTATATCTACGAGCACTACCTATATAATCTTGGTGTTTGTTTGAAGTATAATTCTCAATTAGAGACAGTGGAGATATTGATATGTCAAGAGAAGACTCACCATTGGGAAGAATATGATAGTAAACTTCTTATTTTTCTTTGGGGTCTATTGGGTCAACCAAGGATAATTCTGTGGCCATATGAAATCTATCACAACCTAGAAGCATGGCCTCCCATGTACAAAGGTTTCCTTGAGCACTTCCCAAAGATTCTAATTTCTAAAATAATTTTTGACTATACCTTTATGTAAGGTGTCATTGTGAGGTGTTGTCCATGGTTGGGATATGAGTCACATTTGGTATATATTTGTATCCAAACTTACAGCATATGTGTTGTTGTATTTTGCACAACAATTGTTGGAATAAAGTTGTAGTTGTTTTCTGTACCATGTATTTGGCGACTCAGAATAGGTTGGATGGAATGGACCTATTTTGGGGTCGTTACAAAAAGAGGCATAGAAAGAGGCATTCAAAGAAAAGCAGAAGGAAAGGAGAGAAGAAGTCAAAGAAGAAGATAGCAGAAGAAGAGGCAGAGTCATCTTCTGAGGGGGAGCCGAAGAATGATGAACCTATGTATGCCGAAGCTGAGGGGGAGCCAGAAGGAGAAGAGAAGCATACATATGAGGGGAGCAAAGCAAAGCAGGAAAGTCCATATCTCAAGGGGAGCAGGAGTAAGAAGGCCAAATAGATGATTAGCTTATCAGCAAAATCCTGGAAACATACATGGAGCCAAAAGAGGTACATCTCTAACTAGTTAGGTATGTTCTGGATCCAGGATGTAAAATGTCAGTGTATTAAATTCCATATCATTATAAATGACATTCATGATTATCTGTTTTAGAAATACAGCTACTCACTGTATATAAGATTCATTCATAACATGCATATGCACTTATTATTTTTGTCATAATCAAATAGGGGGAGATTGTCAGGAATAAGCATGTGAATGTTATTCCTATTTATATATGATTTGATTATGATATATATGAATGAATATGCAAGTATGCTTGCATTAAGAAAAGCTGTAAAGTCCTTTGATAGATAATAGAAACATGTGTACAAGGACTTAGAATGAATTGATCAAGTATGTTAGGTTAATCCTACATAAGCAAAACAGCTTTGTAAAGTCCTTAAAAAGAAATAATGTACAAGGACTATAAACATAAAAAGATCAAGCATGTTAGGTTGATCTTATGATGTAATAGATAAGCTTGTATGATCATCGAGCACTGCACCAGAAATCGTAGTCTGCCAGGAGAGTCAAGGAAAACTCGAGAGCTATCGAGGCAGAATCGTAGTCTGCAAGATAGAAGATCTCAGAGTTCGTAGACTGCCAGGAGAGACGAGAAAGGATGGTAGTGTGTCGAGGAGAACTTTCTCAGGGCCGTAATCTGCTGAGGAAGTCATGTTCAGAATCGTAGAGACAGCCTGCCTACAAGTCGACCGAGTATCTACCGAAGCCAAGCCAGAAACGTAGACTATACTCGGAGTCGTAGAGTCTACTGATGCCGAAGCCAAGTCAAGGATCGTAGACTACACTCTGAGTCATAAAGTCTATTGATTACATGCAGAGATCGTAGTCGAGCAAGATCAGATGAAGACAACAAGCACAAGGCCAAAATCGTAGAGTGTCAAGACCTAATCTCGGAGTCGTAGTGTCTACACAGCCAAAGCAGAATCGTAGAGTGCAGAACTACGACCTCAACCGTTGTGCTCATAATTCCAAGACAGAATCGTAGAGCAAATACGATTCTCAACAAATGAGCACTCCCAGAATATCCAAAGAAATGAAGCCTCTGGTTGGCACTGCAAAGATACATCTCATCTGAAGGAAACTAGAGAGCACTCAATGAATGGCATGTAAGCTAACAGAAGATCTAAGCACCAACCCAATCAGCATCCAGATTAAGTTGTGAAGCCATTCAGATTGAAGTCTTCCACGAGGAGATCAGAAGAAGACTTCAGTAACTGACTAAGGAAAGTCAGCAAGTGCAGTAGCTGTCAAGCAGACAAAAGACAACGATCTTGAAAGCTACCAGGATCGTAGTGTTTACTAAATAAAGAAAGAACTGATGAAGTGCATACAGAGATACTAGACAGCTTCTGAAGAATAAGGCTAAAGTGATTAAGCATTGGGTCAGTCCATTGATGATAAATGAACGGGAGATCACAAGGAGAAAGCGAGCTGGACACGCCACAAATCTGAAGTGTCTTACTAGCCAGAACAAAGAAGTCAAGTCATCATTATCTAAGAGCTGTTAAGGCAAACAGAAGTGTTGAAGCACTGCACAAAAGAAGGAAGAGGTGTTCTATATTGAAGATCCAATCAACACTCTTCAAGATCGTAGTGTTGTCTCTACCAGTCAACAAGACACTACGATCAGGTCCATGAAGACATGCATCAGAATCGTAGAGTACAAATGGCTGAAGATTGAAGCATTGACAACTGTTCAATCTGAAGGTTGATATTTGTACAAAAGCTTATTGAGAGCATCGATGCCAAAGGACAACCTCTGATCGAGAAATCATGAGGAGTAAATAAAGTCTTCGACCTGCCCAAGACATTAAAGTGACATTTCTGACGGGGTAGGTGAAACAGTAGACTGCAGTGTCAGAAAAGTAAGACATATCATAACTGCAATCTACACCAAATAACTCGAGATCTGCGAAGCATTTTAAAGAGCTTCTAACGGTTACCTCTCAACGGGAAGATTGGGAAAGAGTATAAATATGCCAGAGCTTCAACGATCAAGAGTTGTTGATGATTGCAATGTTGTAGAATCGTTGAGTTGCTTAAAATGCTAAACGTTGACTCTACGAGTTCCACCTGAGTTCAAATAGAACAAAGTCTCAGTGACAGTGAGACTACGAAGGTGGAAGTGAAGCAACTTTGAAGATGGACTCGAATAGATCAAAGCCTCACTCAACAAAGAAAAGAATGCCAATTACATTGGCATCTAAGCTGAGAGTCGAGAAGGACAAGAAGATAGCATTCAGAAGAGTGGCAAAGCACAAGGCAGATCCCAAGAGCCATTCTACGATTCACCATGAACCCAAAACTGAAGTAGAGCAAGTGCAGAACCATGTATGTTAACATGTTGAGAAGGGTTCAAGAAATTGTGATGGTGCACAACTGATAATATACAAAGATGAGCAGAACGTAAGAAGATCAGCTGCACCAAAGATGATGTGGTCCAGTCTCAAAGCAGAATACAAAGAGGACCACACCAAGCTACTAAGTACAAAAGATGATCAATCTTAAAGACATCTTAGCAGCTTAGCACCAACTACAACTACAACAATAAGAAGCCAGGGCCTGAGGGGTCCTTGTCCGAAGGGACTAAATAAAGTCCCAAGCCTGCTGGGCTTGAAGAGTTCCTAGGGAACTAGAGACGTTCCAAGGCTGCTGGCCTTGAAGAGTTCTTAGTGAACTAGAGTCCCAAGGCTGCTGGCCTTGAAGGAATCTTAGTGATTCAGGGTGCTGCCCTTCCTTAGTGGAAATCCTGCTAGTTGAAAGCAGAAGAGTGGATAAGGAGTTTGAGTCTCTGAACCACTTAAAACCCCTTGTGTCTTTTACATTATGCCATTTACATTATGTCTATTAACTTCTATAACTTCTATGTATGTTCTAACCGCTTACAACCGAACTAACTCTACAAACAATGTATGTATGATTATGAATATATCAATGAAGTGGATCTTTTACTTATTCCGCTGTGCTTGAAAAGATTCTTATGTTTGTCATATGCTAATTTAATAGCAATACAAAATTAAAAAGAAAAGTATTTAAAATTAAAAAGGATCTATTCAACCCCCCCTTCTAGATCTATTGTGCCTACTGGGAACTAACACTATTAACATAAAAGCCAATAAATTACAAGTCTTTATCACTTGTACATTTTTCCTTTTTCTTTATTTGTAGTAGGTTCGTCAACCTTCTCAACCTTAGCTGTAATAATTATATTTATGCAAGAGTGAGCAAAACCAATGCTCACTAGATATAGCAATGAACCACAAGAGAATAAAAACTGCCAATAAATATGCTCATTAGAACTGAATAATAATCTATCAATGATAACCAAATTCTAGAATCAAAATATGAAATATATATGAGGGTCATAAGACCACGAACTAGGTCCACGGTTACAAGTAATCTTCCAACTTTAACCTAAACAGTTATATTGTAGGGACTTCACGTACTTAGGGGGATCAGCCCTTCGTACCATGTATTGTGCATAAACATCTAAATGCAAAGCGTACCCCTATAATAGGGTTGTTATTCTCAGTTTTAGAGTACAAGTCCGCACCAAAGAAAGTTTGGTTTGGATAAACGTCAAGGGTAATTTAGAGTTTAACGATCATCAATTAAAGGATTAGTTGAATCAATCAAAGTTCAATAACATTATAAATGATCAATAACTACATAATGTGGAATGATTAAGAATAGGTGAACAAACCATACATTTAACTCATGCTTGGAAATAACTAAAAACATAAGTATTGAATGAATAATAAATATTGCTTGAACAATAATAAGCTAAGGTTATGATCTTATTAAATAAGAAATGGAATTACTGGACATACATTAACTGATAGCAAGCTGAAAACAAAACTTGCTTAACATGATAATAACTTGTGCAAAGTAATTAAAAATAAGACAGCTCAATATTAGAGACTAGAGTTCAAGAAGTTGCATTCATTTTAAAGGAATGAAACTTAAGAAACTTGCTTAACTACAAACAAGTTAGAATAATTCAACATTGATTAAAATTTAAAACTTGCTCGAATGAAGTTAGGATTAGAGCTTCCTCAAATAAAATTTAGGAACAAACAATTTGCTCAATAAAAGTTTAGGGTAAAGAACTTGCCTCGTGCGTCAGCTATAAATTTACAACTCACGTTCACCTACACATAGTATTAGAATCACAACACCTATTAGATATACTAACATCCACTTTCCAAAGTAACACTCACTACTAATTAAACTTGTTATTTTAGTATAAGTTTCCATTCACGCCGCATACACTTCAGATATCTCAGTATTAAATTTAAAACACTTATTTACTAATTCACGTGTTCAATAAATCACAACATGTCATTTTCATAACTTACTAATTTTACACTTTAGAATTACCAACTACATGATACAAATATGTTTTTAACCTCTTCATTACATGTTTGTCACATTAACACATCATTAGACTAAGTTACAATAGGTGTCCAAAGTCTGCAGAAGTAGCTAACTTCACTGGGTCTGACTAACTACTGGCGCGACCGCGCCATAATTACCTAAGAGTCTGGCGCACCCGCGCCCAGAGGCAGCGCGCCCACGCTCGGCACCAGTACCTGTTTTGCAGAACGCGAGTTTCGACTCTGTTCTAAGCCAACTATCACGAATTTCATCCATAAAACAGTAATTTAAGCATACCCAATAGACATAGGACTCATACAAACATGATTCCTCACATATATACTAACTTAGAATAATTAAACAACAACTACAACTAATTTAAATCTTTTAAAGTGCATGTTTTATACAAAAACACCATTTTTGACATCCTTTACAAAAATCATCACTGTGATCACAATTCTTGTCCAAATTAACTCATTCAAACTACGTTCTTTTCGTTTCTTAATGAACTAACATATTCAAGGCTCAATTTATAGATTGGTTTACAAATTAACCACCAAAGTTGGTACTTTCACAAGCCATATAAAAACATACACTGTAAATACTTTTCTTCTTTCTTAAACATAATTAGCATACAAATTCTTGTCTAAACACTAGTTCTAATCATCACAAACACATACAATCACAAGTAATCAGTTGTATAACAATAATTCAAAAAAATGAATTCACAAAACTTGGAAATTTATGCTGTAAAACCTACATATATATAATATTAAGGTTATGAAAAATACCTTCTCTTGCTTTGAATAATCCTTGCTAAAAACCCAGAAATTGTTTTGGAATTCCCAGACTTTCTCTCAAACTCTCTCTAATCTCTCTCAAGTTTCTCTGTATTTTTCTTCTCTCTTTCTCAGTATAAGCCAATTCACGTAAAGCCAACTAACACTTAAGCGTAAAGATAAAAACTGATAGAGCCATAATACGCATATTAAATAAATAACAGTTACAACCGTAAACGTATATCAGTTATAAATATATTTTATTTATTATTTGATTTATTTATTTTATTTATTATAATTAAGATTCAAAATTCAAAAGTCATAAGGCTTTATTTAGCAAAAACTCTTTAAAATAAAGACTTAATATTTTAAGCCTTGTTTGGATAAATCCATTTAAACTACTTTAATTTATTTTAATAAACAATTTAGTTTATAATTTATAATCACATATTATTTATTTGGATTTCCATAACAAATCTTAGTTACATAAACTAAGTACAACACACTAAATAAATTTCTCATTTAATCCAAATATCATAAAATTATAATCTCATTATAATTTTTATTTAATAAATTAATATATCATTTTTGATTATTAAATTAAAACAACAATATAGCATTTCATATTATCTTACAACTTTCCAACTATTAAATTAGAATGTTATCTAATAAATTTAATTCACAAATATTTACTAACAACGACCACATCAATAAAATATTTATTTAATTTAATAAATATTTTAAATTACAAATAATAAAATCTTGGATTGTTACATCATTCCCTCCTTACAAGGATTCTATCCCCAGAATCACAACTCAAATAACTTATTCGTCACATTATTCCCTCCTTACAAAGATTATGTCCCCAGAATTGAAGACACTGATTAAACAAATAACTCAGGGTAGTTCTTCATTATTTCACCTTCGAGTTCCCACGTAGCCTCTTCGACATTGTGGTTTCTCCATATTACCTTCACAGAAGGTATCACCTTATTCCTGAGCACTTGTTCTTTCCTGTCGACTATCTGGATAAAAACCTTTTCATAAGACAAATCTTTGCTGAACTGTAACGGTTCATACTCGATCACATATTTGTAATCGAGTTTATACGGTCGCAACACCGACACATGAAAAACGTTGTGAACATGTTCTAATTCTGGAGGTAAAGCTACCTCGTAAGCCACTTTTCCCACTCTTCGCAGTATCTCGAAAGGTCCAATAAACCTTGGGCTTAACTTTCCTTTCTTGCCAAAACGAATTTTCCCTTTTCAAGGAGAAACTTTTAGGAAAATGATATTTCTTACGTCAAATTTATGATCTTGTCTGTGTTGATCAACATACTTCTTTTGTCTATCTTGAGCTGCTACCAGTCTTGCTTTGACGAGTTTGATAACTTCAGTGGTTTGTTGTACCAGTTCTGGTCCTAACAGTTGACGTTCACCAACTTCATCCCAGCATAGTGGAGTTTTGCATTTCCTGTCGTATAATGCCTCGTATGGCGGCATGCCAATGCTTGCATAGTAACTATTGTTGTATGCAAATTCAACCAACGGTAGATGATCATCCCAATTTCCTTTGAAATCCATGATGCACGCTCTAAGCATATCCTCTAACGTCTGGATTGTTCGTTCTCTTTGACCATCGGTTTGCGAATGGTATGCCGTACTCATTTTCAGTTGTGTTCCCATGCATTCTTGTAGTCTCTTCCAGAAGTTTGATGTGAACCTTAAATCTCTGTCTGATACAATTGATATTGGAACTCTATGTCTTGAGACGATTTCTTTGACGTACAGTTTTGATAGCTGATCAAGATTAAATTTAATCTTTATTGGCAAAAAGTGTGTTGATTTCGTTAATCTATCCACTATTACACATATCGCATCGTATCCTTTCTGAGTCATTGGAAGACCTACCACAAAATCCATTGTGATATGCTCCCACTTCTACTCCGGTATTTCCAATGGTTGAAGTAATCCGCTTGGCCTCTGATGTTCTGCTTTTACTTTCTAACACGTCAAGCATTTCGCAACTCATTCTGCAACGTCTCTTTTCATATTTGGCCACCAAAAGTGTCGTCGCAAATCTTGATACATTTTCATACTTCCCGGATGAATCGAATATCTTGAATTATGAGCCTCTGTCAATATTTCTTCTTTAATATTCGGTACTGCTGGAACCCAAATCCGTTCCTCAAATCTCAGCACTCCTTCGGTATCAACCTTGTACTTCATCTCACTACCATCAACCATACTTTCCTTTATTTTTCTGCATTCTTCATCTTGTAGTTGAGCATTCTTTACCTTATCCACCAAAGTTGGACTAGCTTCTATCTGGAATAGTCGTTCATCGGATTCTTTTAGAAATTTTATTTCCAGCTCTAGCCTTGTCATTGCTGAAATGAGCTCCTCCTGGTTGGTTAACAACATCAACTTCTCACGACCCTTCCTACTCAAGGCATCTGCAACCACATTTACTTTTCCCAGATGATAAAAGATCTCACAATCATAATCTTTTATTAATTTCATCCATCTCCTTTGACGCATGTTCAGGTCCTTCTGTGTGAAAATATACTTCATACTCTTATGGTCTGTGTAGATCTCACATTTCTCTCCATATAAATAGTGTCTCCATATCTTCAGAGCACATACCACCACAACCAACTCTAAATCATGAGTCAGATACCCTTTCTCGTAGTCCTTCAATTGCTTTGATGCATACGCAATGACTCTATCGTTCTGCATAAGGACACAACTTAATCCTTTATGTGAGGCATCACTATTCACCACAAAGATTCCTATATTATCAAGTAATGATAACACATGTGCCACACTAAGCTTCTTCTTCAATTCCTTAAAAACTCTCTTCACGCTTTTTCGTCCAAATAAATTTCACAACTTTTCTCGTTAAATTTGTCAACGGAGTGGCAATCTTGGAAAAATCCTGAATAAACCGTCTGTAATAACCTGCCAATCCCAAGAAACTTCTTACTTCTAATGGAGTTCTTGGTTGTTCCCAATTTATCACAGCTTCAACTTTTGATGGATCCACTGAAATCCCATCTTTGTTAATTACATGGCCGAGAAATTTTACACGTTCCATCCAAAATTCACATTTAGAGAATTTTGCGTACAATTTTTCTTTTCTTAGCGTCTCCATTGTCAAGCGTAAATGTTTCACGTGCTCTTCTTGAGATTTGGCGTTCACCAAAATATCATCGATAAATATGATAAGCGGATTTTATATCCATGAATTGATTTCTAGTTCAAGCTTATTTATTGTGAAATCCTTGCATTTATGTTCATTTTTATTTGTTTCTTGTTATTTTATATGTAGGATGGTTGGTGTGGTAAATGAATGAAAAAGGAGGCATTTGGAGCATAATTGGAGCAAGTATGGAGATTATCCAAAGTCAGTTTGTAGAAGGCTATCCCGCCGGGGCGAGGAGTCTTCATTCCTGAGTGCACTAGTCTAGCTCGCTGGGGCGGGCGTTTCCTATGTAATTACCTTCGCCGGGGCGGGGGTGCCGAATTTTGGGCTCTCCTAATATGATGTGAACACTGCTGGAACTTGGAGTTTGGTTCTTGCATGGCTTTAGTACTCTAGTAGGCGTAGAATTGAGTTGGGTTTTCATGTGTAGGTATATAACTACAACAAAAACAGAAGATGATGATCATGTAAAGCAATTAACGAAGATTGAGAATAGAATTTCATATTGAGCAACGGAGTGAAGATTTTGAGGAATTTCATATCGATTGCAGATAAAGGCTAAAGTGAAGGGTGTTCTGCGTTATTCTCCTACTTTGATTTTATATTTGTAATTGAAGGATGATAACTTTAATTTATTCAGTTATTATTTCATTTATTATGAACTAATTACTTTTTAGGCTTAAGACGGATCTTTAAGTGGAACGATGATTATGTAATCTTTGATTTCAGTTTAATATGCTATTATCCGATTTATCTATATTAATTTGAGCTATGAATTGCCTGATCAACGATTCTGTGTGGACTTGTATCAACTCGAGAGATGAAATACGAGTCTAGACTTGATTAATATAGTATGTGTTCTTGATTTATGTGAATGAACAGAATCGTAATGAATGTTAGGGTAGAGATATGCTTGACATCGCATGTAATCAGATAAAGAACTTGAACTTCAACCTTCTTTAATTATAATTCACATAGAGATATAGTGAGTTAGTTGATTAAGGTGTTTAACTTAATTATATCTTAATTGTGGATTTGGGTTAATACGGTATCAGTACATCGAGAGGTGGCTAGTGCTACATACGTGTTCTTGATTAATAAACTGGGATAGTGAGTTAAACTGGAATAAAGGTGTGATAATCATAGTGATACTTAGAGTGAAGTCAGAAGCCTAATTCTCCATTATTTGTTTGAAAATTCAATTTTTAGAATTTATTGATTGTTTGGTGATTTTAATCTTTTTAATACTTTTAGTTACAAACTGGAAATTGATTAGTTTAATAAAATTAGGATTAATAGGAAATTGGTAATTGTGAGGTTTAAATTCTATTTACAGTCTCTGAGGGAACGATACTCTACTTACTATTATATTACTTGTTGACCACGTATACTTGCGTGTTGTGCGTAATTAGATTTTACCCAACAAGTTTTTGGCGCCGTTGCCGAGGACTTTAATATATATTTTATTATTTTGAAATATCAGTTTAATTAGTCTAGTTTTACTTAAACACTTTTTGTTTTTGTTTTGTTCATCTTATTTCAGGTTTTTGAAGTTGGTTTATGCAAACTCAATTCAAAAATCCGAACTTGCTTTCTTTTGAGGACGACATTGAGAGAAGGTTTTAGAGGTTAAGTAAGTGGATCAAGGAAACAAGGGACAACTTCAAAAATTCTGAAAAAGAAGAAGCAATGGCTGCCGAAGACCAGAAAGCATTGAGGGATTTTGCTACACCCAAGGTGACTGAGCTGCAATCGAGTATCACCAGGCCTGCAATAGCTGCGAATACATTTGAAATCAAGCATGGGACGATTCAAATCTTCTAAAACTCGGTCCAATTTTGGGGACCTGCAAATGATGATCCTAACGAACATTTGATCAGTTTTCTAGAAATATGCGACACTTTCAAGTACAATAGGGTGTCGGATGAAGCAGTTAGACTTCGCTTATTCTCATTCACTCTACGGGACAAGGTGAAGAGTTTGTTACACTCTCTACCAGCAGGTTCGATAACGACATGGGATGACCTGGCTTAGAAATTTCTATCAAAATTCTTCCAGCCAGCGAAAACTGCAAAGATGAGGAACGAGATTACCATGTTTGATCAGCAACATGGGGAGTCATTGTATGAGGCATGGGAGAGATACAAAGAATTTCTCAGAAAATGCCCACATCACGGATTGCCTAAGTGGTTGCAGATGAATACATTTTACAACGGACTACATGAGAATCTCAGGACCAGTATTGATGCAGCGTCGGGGGGAGCTTTAATGGCAAAGAACTATGAGGAGGCATATCAGTTGATAGAGACAATGGCTGCTAACAACTAGCAGTGGCCCATGGCAAGAATGACGCAACCTACAGTCACTGGAGTGTTAGAGATAGATGGAGTGACGGCAATAACAGCGCAAATTTTAGCACTCTCCAAGAAGTTCGTCGTTTGGTCAGGAGGACAGACACAGCAAGTTGCAGTTATTTGTGAGTTGTGCGCGGGTGAACATCCGAGGGATCAATGTGCAATCAACCCAGAGTCAGTACAATTTATGGGTTGCTACAACAGAATTCCACAGAATACGTACCAGAATGCATATAATCAGGGGAATAGGAATCATCTAAATTTGTCATGGAATAATAATCAGAATCAGCAATCTCCACGACCATCGTATCCCCCAGGATTTCAAAATTAACAACAACCAGTTCAACTTCAAGAGAGGAAATCAGATTTAGAGGAGTTGCTATCAAAGTATATAACGAGCAATGAGGTAGCTATGAAAATCAAGCAATGGCAATGAAATCGCAAGAGATAGCCATCAAGAATCTAGATAATCATATGGGACAAATTGCATTAGCATTGAACAATAGACCACAAAGGACTCTACCAAGTGACATCGAAAGAAATCCAAAGAGAAATCATGAACAGTGTCAGGCAATCACCTTGAGAAGTGGAAACATTTGGATGGGAAAGATGCATAAAATTTAGCTATATCGGATGACAAAATTGATTACAACAAAGTGATTAAAGAAAAATTGAGAAAACAAAGTTAGATGACAAGCCAGTTGTGTATCCTCCACCGACGTTTTAGCAGAGAATCCAAAAATAGAAATTAGATAAGCAATTCGCGAAATTTTTGGAAGTTTTTAAGAAACTTCATATTAATATCCCGTTCGCAGAAGCCCTAGAGCAGATGCTAAGTTATGCGAAATTCATGAAAGGGATTTTGTCCAAGAAAAAGAAATTGGAAGATTTCGAGATAGTGGCATTAACAGAGGAGTGTATTGCGGTATTATAGCGAAAGTTGCCACCAAAGTTGAAAGATCCGGGGAGTTTCATCATTCCATGCACAATTGGGAACATGTCATTCAACAAGTGCTTGTGTGATTTGGGGGCAAATATGAACCTTATGCCATTATCAGTTTACACAGAATTGGGTTTTCCCACTCCAAAGCCTACGAACATCTGATTGCAGTTGGCGGATAGGTCAGTCACGTACCCGAAAGGCATTGTGGAGGACATATTGGTTAAGGTAGACAAGTTTATATTCCCCACGGATTTCATTATTCTGGATTTTGAGGAAGATTAGAATATCCCAATTATCCTTGGGAGACCATTTTTGGCTACAGATAGGACACTCATTGACATACAAAAATGTGAACTAACGATAAGGGTCCAAGATCAAGAAGTAAAGTTTAATGTGTTCAAGGCCATGAAATTTCCTATAGATGAAGAAGATTATTTTCGGATGGACATCATTGATCAAATAATCAGCGAAGACTTGGGCAAGAGTTTAGTTAACGATCCATTGGAAACAACATTATTGGGAGATGAAGAATCAGATGATCTGGAATTTGTGGTCTACTTGCAGATGCTAGATTTCCTGCCACGAGTTAGCAGATTTAGAACACCATTTGAACCATTGCACACGGATGAAAAAGCCACATCAAGGATGAAACCGTCATTGGAGGAGCCACCGACTCTTGAACTTAAGCCACTCCCTAAATACCTCAGGTATGCATACTTAGGCCATTCTAATTCTTTACCTGCTATTATTTCTGCTGCACTTAATGAATTACAGGAAGAAAAGTTGCTGAGAGTGCTTAGGGACCACAAATCGGCTATAGGATGGACAATCACAGATATCAAAGGAATTAGCCCATCCTTTTGCATTCATAAAATTCTGATGGAAGACGATGCAAGACCGACAGTGGAGCAACAGAGACGAATTAACCCAATCATGGAAGAAGTGGTCAAGAAAGAAATCCTAAAATGGTTGGATGTGGGTATCATTTACCCGATTTTAGACAGTAAGTGGGTCAGTCCGGTGCAATGTGTGCCAAAAAAGGGTGGACTGACCGTGGTTCAGAATGATGACAATGAGCTAATTCCGACAAGGATATTGACTGGTTGGAGGGTTTGCATGGACTATAGGAAGTTGAAAAAGGCGACCCACAAAGATTTCTTTCCTTTGCCCTTTATCAATCAAGTGTTGGACTGATTAGCGGGACATGAGTACTATTGCTTGTTGGATGGATATTTGGGTTATAATCAGATCGTCATTGCTCTTGAAGATCAAGAGAAGACTACATTCACGTGCCCATATGGCACATTCGCATTCAGGAGAATGTCGTTCGGCTTGGGTAATGCACCCGCGACCTTCCAAAGATGTATTATGGCCATCTTCTCGGACATGGTGGAGAAAAATGTGAAAGTCTTCATGGACGACTTCTCTTTCTATGGGGATGATTTTGATGCGTGCCTAGAGAATTTGGTGATGGTGTTACAAAGATGCACAGACACGAATCTGGTACTTAACTGGGAAAAGTGCCACTTCATGGTTGAAGAAGGCATAATTTTGGGGCACAAGGTCTCGGCTCAAGGATTAGTGGTTGATAAAACAAAGTTGGAAACAATTGAAAAGCTTCCTCCACCGAGTTCAGTTAAGGGAATTAGAAGTTTTTTGGGGCATGCTGGGTTTTACAGACGATTTATAAAAGACTTCTCTAAAATTTCAAAACCTCTGTGCAGTGTTTAAGAGAAGGATTCGGTTTTCAAGTTTGATGAGGAGTGTAAATTAGCATTCGAGTTGTTGAAGAATATATTGACCACAGCTCCCGTCATTGTAGTGCCGGATTGGACCATGCCCTTCGAATTAATGTGTGATGCAAGCGACTATGCAGTTAGGGCTATTTTGGGTCAACGTGGAGAGAAGGTATTTCATGTCATATATTATGCAAGTAAGACACTCACAGAGACTCAAATGAACTACACAACTACGGAAAAGGAATTGCTTGCAGTGGTGTATGCGTTCGATAAATTCTGGGCGTACTTGATCGGGACAAAGGTAGTAGTTTATACAGATCACTCGGTCATTCAGTACTTAATTTCGAAAAAAGATGCTAAGCCACGCCTTATCCGATGGATTCTCCTTTTACAAGAGTTTGATTTAGAAATAAAGTATAGAAAGGGGACGGAAAACTAAGTCGCCGATCATTTGTCTAGGCTGGAAAATCATAATAAAAAGGAAGAGGACAAGTGTGTAATCAACGAGTCATTCCCGGATGAGGAACTGTTTGGGATAAATACAGAATTTCCATGGTACGCGGACTTCGTGAATTATCTAGTGAACAACATTCTTCCCCCTGATCTTACACGATAACAAAAAAAGAAGTTTCTTCATGACGTCAAGTGGTATATGTGGGATGAGCCTTACTTATTCAAACAGTGTGCCGACAAGATGATCAGAAGATGTGTGCCCTACAGTGAAGTGAGGAACATACTGCATGAATGCCACTCATCGGCGTATGGGGGACACTATGGTAGTGAGAGAACAGCGGCAAAAGTGCTTCAAGCCGGGTTTTATTGGCCTACATTATTTAAAGATGCCCACCAATTTGTTAAAACTTGTGATAGATGTCAACGGGTGGGAAACATATCGAAAAGGAATGTGATGCCATTTTAAACTATTTTAGAAGTTGAGATTTTTGATGTATGGGCCATAGATTTCATGGGGCCATTCCCTTCCTTATTTACCAATCAGTACATTTTGCTTGCAGTGGACTATGTATCAAAGTGGGTGGAAGCCGTAGCAATCCCGAATAACAATGCCAAAGTGGTTCTCAAATTTTTGCAGAAGAATATTTTTATGAGATTTGGCACGCCAAGAGCTATTATAAGTGATGAAGGTAGTCACTTCTGCAACAGATCATTTACAACTCTCTTGGCAAAGTATAGGGTCAACCATAAGGTAGCTACAACGTATCATCCCCAAACAAGTGGGCAAAGTGAGGTTTCAAACAAGGAGGTGAAGAGAATTTTGGAAATGGTAGTGAATCTGAATCGAAAGGATTGGTCTCTCAGGTTGGACGATGCACTATGGGCTTACCGGACTGCGTATAAAACACCGATTGGTATGTCACCATACCAATTATTATACGGGAAAGCTTGTCACTTACCTGTGGAGTTAGAGCACAAGGCCTACTGGGCTATTCAGAAACTGAACTTCGATCAAGCAGCTGTGGGGGAAAAGAGATTACTTCAGTTAAACGAGCTCGATGAATTCTTACTGCAAGCTTATGAGAACTTGAAACTCTATAAAGAAAAGGTCAAGAAATGGCACGACCATAAAATCATGCACCGAACGTTCGAGCCGGGGCAATCTGTAATGTTGTTCAGCTCACGATTAAGGTTGTTCCCAGGAAAGCTTACGTCAAGATGGTCGGGACCATTCACCATCAAAATAGTTTTCCCACACGGCGTTGTTGAACTCTACAGTCAAAATTCATTGGAAACTTTCAAGGTCAACAGTCAATGGTTGAAGCATTATTGGGGTGGCGAGTCCAATTGGGACGTCATCGCAATCACACTATCTAACACACATTAAACAGGAAGTAGTCAGGCTGAACGACTAGATGGGAGGCAACCCAATCATCTTTTTAATTTTCTTATGTTTTAGTCATGCTAGTAGATTATAGTGTAGATTGATTAGGATATAATAATTTATTGCAGTAGTCGCTTAGTTTTATTGTTCTTGTTAATTGCTTTATCATATTTAAAAATGCTCAATCTTTACTCATAATAATGTTTTATGGTTTGCAGGTACGTAATCTAATAATGGGTTGGAATTGCAAGGAAGAAAAAGGAAAATCAAAGCCCAATTGCAGTGTGCACCCCCGCCGGGGCGGGCCATTAATACACTATACCCCCCGCCGGGGCGGGGGTCTCTCCAGTTCAAAATCAGGGAGCATGCCCGCCGGGGTGGGCTTCTTATGCCTTATACCCCCTAACGGGGCGGGGGTCCCGAATTTGAACCAGCAGTTGGTGTCGGCAGTTACACCCCCACTCATGCTTTGTGCCCACTAATTCTTTTTCTTCTGCAAGTATAACTCTCATCCACTATACCCACCCCTTACACACGATTTGGCAATTATAACTCTATTACTCCATTACATTAACTACTCCCCCACTACTTCACTCCACTAATTCACATCGTATATCTCCATCTCTATAAAACCTCTACCTCATCACACTAAAGTTTAAATCCTCAGAAGATAGAGATTAAGGTGGACCAGAAATTGGAGATACAAGAAGAGTGAGTAAGTCTTCTTGTTAATTCTTCATCTTTTATACCATAATTGCCATAAAAATTATCAAGTTTGGGGGATAACTCATACAGCACACCAAGTGTTCGATAGATTGTGTGAGTGAAGTTTGGGGGAAACATACTTGTGTGAAGGTTTTCTGACATCAATGGCATCTAAACCGACTTCAAAGAGGCAGCGAGGAGAGAGTTTCGGCACCACTCCACCATCACAAACCTTCGACCGACACAAATTCAAAAGTGTCACCGCCGCCGACCATTACGACTACATGGTAACAAAGGCTCTTACACCGGAACGGGGGTTGGCATCGGATCATGTGGATGGGGAGATGATGCAACAGATTTATCAGAAAGGGTGGAATAAATTCACTGAGGAACCCGAGGCCGCCGTTGTCAACATGGTCAAAGAGTTCTATGCTAACGCCGAGGACAAGGCACCTTTCAACGCGTTTGTGCGGGGTAGATTGGTCCCGTTTAGTGCCGATACCATCAACACGTATTATCAGTTGTGAGTGCCTCGACAGTGCCAATATGCTCACTTGCGTGATTTCGATCCTGACTTTGAGGTTGTTCTCAAAGAAATGACTAAGCCGGGAACAACATGGATCAAGGATCGAAAAGGAGGCACAGTTTTTTATAACAAGGATCTCAGCCGGTATGGTAAGATATGGTATGCATTTTTATGTGCTAAATTGTTTCCATACACGCACACCTCTGATGTCACCAAAGAAAAGGCTCTACTATATTATGCGATTATGCAAGATTTCATCATCGACGTCGAGACCATAATCAGCTTTTCCATTCGCCGATGCTTGCGAGGCAATTTTTCGGGCGGCTTGCCACACCCATCACTCATTTGTGGGTTGTCACCAAGTAGGAGTTCGATGGTCTGATGATGAATCCACCCAAATGCCGCTGTAACTACTAGATTCCAAAATGATAGCGCAGTATTCGGTGTGGGCCGGAGGTGAATCACATCATCGAGGGTTAGGTTTTGTATTTCCATCAGCTTCGGAGGATAAAGTTGACACTGAAGACACCTCGTAGGATGAGGACGAGACTATGGGAGAGTAAGGAATTGAGGCGGAACCATCTTTCGATGCCATATCTAGCCCTCAGTTTCTTGCATTTCAACGACAAATGGAGGATCACAACAAGGCATCACGAAGGGAGATGAGGCGGCTCACAGTGAGACAAGACCATATGTTTGATGCAATGAACCTGTCGTTCGCATCATTGAACACGACGCTCCAAAGCTTCAATCTTATTGCTTAATTTCCATACTAGCAACCGGGTCCAATGCCACACTTTCCACCAAGTGATTCGGAGGAAGAAGAAGAACATAACACACCACCACCCCAGGCCTAAAGTGATTGCAGGGAAATCCTCAGATTTTACTGCTATATCTATACAATGAGGGCATTGTAATTTTTAAGTTTGGGGGAGTTAGATTTTATTTTGCATTTTATGTTTGCATGCATAATGTCATTAGTAGGGTTACATTTGTATTGCATGTTAGTTTAAGGATTTGTGATGTTGCATTCATATAATCATATAATTGCATAGTAGCTTAGGTGCATAATTAGTTAATTAGTTTTGTTAGTTCTGCATTTTGTTATGTTGCATCTTGTTAC
Organism: Panax notoginseng; assembly: GCA_016801055.1. Lineage (NCBI taxonomy): Eukaryota > Viridiplantae > Streptophyta > Magnoliopsida > Apiales > Araliaceae > Panax > Panax notoginseng. The sequence continues at coordinate 109,612,747 of CM029017.1, forward strand.
GTTATGCATTATATATAATAAAAAAATTAGTTAAATATTGTGTTTGCAAATGTCCAGCAGTGTTGTGGTTCATTTTATTTTGGTCAATGATGAGATTGAGATTAAGTCGATAAATACAGCACTGATTATTAGAACTTTGATGTAGTTTCTGTTATGAATTGGATCTTGTTCTTGTTTGAAACTGGTATAAATGATTAGCACGCTAATAACATCTGTGTCAACTGGTTAGTTCAAATTGTTACATAAAGAGTTTCTAAAGGATAATGGTATCGTGAATGAGAAAAGGACAAGGATATGTAGTAAAGACGAAGAATTGGGCAAGAACCTAAGTTTGGGGGAATAAATGTGGGGTACATAAGCTTTATAAAAATAAATTAAAAAAATATATCGTGACTAATCTTATTTCGTGGCCTTTGTTACTTGAGCAAGTACGCCCGTAGGGGTGTCTTAACACCTAGCGCCCTAAGGTCTTTTATGGTCTGGGAGTCGTAAGCTCGCTAAGGGGTTGCACTGTTAGTCTAATGGAATGAGGCATTACACAGTCATGTTAAAAAATAATAATAATAAGACGGGAAAAGAGAAGAAAAAAAGCACCCGTGAAAAAAAAATTAAATAAAAAGAAATATAAAGCATAAGTACCCTATGTGAACCTTTAATAGTGGTAATTGTTTAATTTAAGTTGGAACTCGTCTACTTTTGAAATTTTTGAGTTTGCTCTGTATGATTCCTTCTAAGAAGTTGGTTATGTATTGAATTTGAGTATGTATCAGTTGTCATGGATGTTGCACACACACACACACTATATCAGTGATGACAGTATAAGATTCAAGGATTGATAAGAAGTTATTGATTGGTTTTAATATGAAGTGTTGTAATGTTTGCTTGATTTTTCTGAGGCCGAAGGAATAAATTTGATTATGTGATATTGTTGGATTCATAGACATATATTTAGATACATTACATCTCATTGCATTGCATTGCATAGCATGTAGTTTGTTTTGTGCTCAAGGACTATCACGGTTTAAGTTGGGGGTATTTTGATAAATGGATTTTATATCAACGAATTAATTTCTAGTTCAAGCTTATTTGTTGTGAAATCCTTGCCGTTATGTTCATTTTTATTTGTTTCTTGTTATTTTATATGTAGGATGGTTGGTGTGGTAAATGAGTGAAAAAAGAGGTATTTAGAGCATAATTGGAGCAAGTATGGAGATTATCCAAAGTCAGTTTGTAGAAGGCTAGCCCGCCGGGGCGGGCGTATTTAACCCTTACACCCCCGCCGAGGTAGGGGGTCTTCATTCCTGAGTGCATTAGCCTAGCCCGCCGAGGTGGGCGTTTCCTATGTAATTACCCCCGTCGGGGCAGGGGTGCCAAATTATGGGCTCTCCTAATGTGATGTGAACACTATTGGAAATTGGAGTTCGGTTCTTACATGGCTTTAGGACTAGTAGGAGTAGAATTGAGTTAGGTTTTCATGTGTAGGTATATAACTACAACAAAAATAGAAGATCATGATCATGCAAAGCAATTAACGAAGATTGAGAACAGAATTTCATATTGAGCAACGGAGTGAAGATTTTGAGGAATTTCATATCGATTGCGGATAAAGGCTAAAGTGAAGGGTGTTCTGCGTTATTCTTCTACTTTGGTTTTATATTTGTAATTGAAGGATGATATCTTTAATTTATTCAGTTATTATTTCATTTATTATGAACTAATTACTTTTTAAGCTTAAGACGGATCTTTAAGTGGAACGATGATTATGTAATCTTTGATTTCAGTTTAATATGCTATTATCCGATTTATCTATATTAATTTGAGCTTGAATTTATGAATTGCCTGATCAACGATTTTGTGTGGACTTGTATGAACTCGAGCGATAAAATACGAGTTTAGACTTAATTAATATAGCACGTGTTCTTGATTTATGTGAATGAACAGAATATTGATGAATGTTAGGATAGAGATATGATTGACATCGCATGTAATCAGATAAAGAACTTGAACTTCAACCTTCTTTAATTGTAATTCACATAGAGATATAGTGAGTTAGTTGATTAAGGTGTTTAACTTAATTCTATCTTAATTGTGGATTTGGGTTAATACGGTATTAGTACATCACGAGGTGGCTAGTGCTACATGTGTTCTTGATTAATAAACTAGGATAGTGGGTTAAACTGGAATAAAGGTGTAATAATCAGAGTGATACTTAGAGTGAAGTCGAAAGTCTAATTCTCCATTATTTGTTTGAAAATTCAGTTTTTAGAATTTATTGATTGTTAGGTGATTTTAATCTTTTTAATACTTTTAGTTACAAACTGGAAATTGATTAGTTCAATAAAATTAGGATTAATAGGAAATTGGTAATTGTGAGGTTTAAATTCTATTTACAGTCTCTGAGGGAACGATACTCTACTTATTATTATATTACTTGTTGACCATGTATACTTGCGTGTTGTGCCGAATTAGATTTTACCCAACAAAATACCACCACAAACTTGTCTAAAAATGGTTTAAACACCTTTTTCATCAAATCCATGAATGCAGCAGGAGCGTTGGTAAAACCAAAAGACATTACCAAAAATTCGTAATGTCTATACCAAGTTCAGAATGTTGTCTTCGGTACATCCTCATTCCTTACTTTCAATTGATGATACCCACTTCTAAAATCTATTTTTGAGAAGCATCTAGCACCCTTCAATTGATCAAACAAGTCATCTATTCTTGGCAACGGATATTTATTCTTAATACTGACTTTGTTTAATTCCCTGTAATCAATGCAAAGACGCATTAACCCATCCTTCTTCTTCACGAATAACACCGGGGCTCCCCACGGTGATACACTCGGTTGAATATACTTCTTATCTAATAATTCTTGCAGTTGTACCATCAGTTCCTTCATCTCTACCGGAGCCATTTTATACGGGGCCTTCGATATTGGAGCAGTTCCTGGAGCTAAGTCGATCGTGAACTCGATCTCTCTGTCGGGCATAAGTCCTGACAAATTCTCCGAAAACACGTCCATAAAATCCCTAACCACTGGTATCTCCTCCAGTTTCACACCCTTCTTCTTTTGAGTATCGACTATGTAAGCTAGGTACCCTACACAGCCCTGACTCAACAACTTCTTGGCCTGTATAATTGTCAAACGTCTCGCTTATCTAGGAGATTTACTACTATAGAAAACTACCTTTGACGGGCTCATAAGATTTACACATTTCTTTTGGCAATCAATTATTGCTCCATAATTGAATAGCCAATCTATTCCCAATATAACATCAAACTCTCTAAGTTTTATCGAGATTAAATATACTGTCGTAATATTTCCCTTAATACTCACCCTACAATTCTTGTATACGAACTTAACAGGAATTACCTTCCTATTCGCAATTTCTATGTGTAAAGCAAAATTCAACTCTTCACTAGGTAATTCTAACTTCTTAGCAAATTCATCAGATATTAACGAGCAAGTAGCACCCGAATCGAACAATTCATATACATTTATATCATTGATTGGGATAATACCTGACACCACATCTTTTTATTACACCGTGTCCTGCACCGTCATGTTGAAGGTTCTGGTTATGGGCTTATTTGATGATGTTGGTCCAGCAATGGTCAATGTACCTCCGCTGCTACCTCCCTTGCTTCCTGTTGTCTCTCCAGCTTTCTTCTTAGGGCAATTGCAAGCAAAATGATCCTTTGACCTGCAAGTGTAGCAAACATTCTTCTTGGGTTGATTGCAATTTGGGGCAATGTTCCCCTCCTGGCCACAGTTAAAGCATACATTCTTCCCCCTTAAGCACATACCCATGTGAAACCTCTCGCATGTAGCATATGCGTCAAACTTCTTCTTATGTCGGCTACCCAGCTAATTTCCAGCTCCCACATTTGCATTCCACTTCCTCTTCAGGTTATTGTTACCATTTCCATCGCTGCCACCACTGTTCTTAACTTCGCCTTCATTCTTCTTCTTTCTCTGCTCTTGATTGTACTTTGTTACAGCATCACCTCCACCTTCAGTGAGAATTGCCTTCTCCAGTATTGCTATAAATGTCTTCAGCTGAAACATGGAGACCCTACTGTATAACCAGGGTTTCAGTCCCTGCTCAAACCTCTTAGCCTTGCTCTTATCTGTGTTGACTTGATATGGTGCAAACCTCGCCAACTCGTTAAATTTTGCGGCATATTCTGATACCGTCATTATTCCCTGCTTTAGTTCTAAAAACTGCATTTCGATTTGATTATTCAAACTCTCTAAAAAATAAGTCTCGAAAAATATCTCCTTAAACCTATCCCAAGTCATTACCCCTTGACCTCCTCGAGTTTTATTGGCTTGCCACCAATAACTAGCCTCTGCTTTCAACATAAATGTTGCAAAAGTAGTCTTCTGATTCTCACCTACTCTAGAAACATCAAAAACTTTCTCTATCTCCATGATCCAGGTCTGTGCCTCAACTGGATTCATGAACCCACGGAAATCTGGTGGTCTAACCGCCTTGAAATCCTTAAAAGTTGTAGCTTGATTCTGCAGTTAATTCTGCAATGCTCCCGTCAGTAACGTCACTAACTGCTGAACTGGGTTAGCCTCAGCATTGTTGTTATTGGTAGATCCCTCAGGGGTTCTTTGTTGTGGTTGACGTCTTGAAGGCATTTTCTGTTAAAATATTCTCATTAGATTATTATTCAATCCTCTAGGTATTATATACTTAATTTGTGCATCACAAAATTACCACATAACACACAATATCTTGAATAAATACTAACTTCTATTCATTCATAATATTTTGAAACATAATAATGATAGCATTCCTGCTATCCACATCACCTTCCTAAACTAAAAAAGTTTCATGATAACTTCATCATCATCATATCCCATGGGTTATATCATACCCGGGATTTACATCTTATTTATTCATTAATCACATAGTAATTACATTCATAACGACCTATTAAAATACTGCATAGCCTTACGACGCTCCTCTTCCATAATATGGAACATTGTTTGACGATCTAACATGTACGATGGCAGCGTCTCGAACTGAATTGGATAACACATGACCTGATCTTGAGCTCGATTGATCACGGTGTTGAAAACACTATTCATCTCTTTCATCTTGATCTTCTTCACTTGTACGTCTCTCTCTGCTACCCCGGCTCATTTAAAAGCTTCCTCGTACGCGTCTTCGGCTCTTGCCTTCTTAGTAGACTCTTCTTTCAATTTGTTCTTCAGCTACACAATCTCCTCTGTCAGTTGCGTGTTCCCTCCTTCAGTGTGGATCAGCTTCCCTTTGACATTACTCAGACGTTCCTCTAGATCCTGGATCTTGTTGTCCTTCTGCGCCATTGAGGTCTGCTGCTCAGCTACTATCTCTTCCAACTCCTCGACGCTATTCTAAAGTTCCACATTGCGATCGTATACTTCATCGTACATACGGTCAGCGAACGAGTTTAGTGGAAGCTCTTCCTCCTCGTCCTCCTCATCCTCATTCTACTGTGGCAGATCAACGGGGTCCTCCTCGTCCGTCTCTATCTCATCATCCTCATCAGGTAAACCCTCCTGCTCAACCACTGTGACCAACGGAGATGTTTCTCATGGCAGTAGTTGTTCCCAAACTACCTGAATATCTCGAGGCTCCTCCTCTCTGGCCTGACTGGATTCTCCTACATTAGCCATCCTGACAACAAAATTTTAAGTTTTAATTACTAATCATTACTACTCGACACTCACGAGCACATAGGTTACAACCACAGAAGCACATAAGTGTTTTATTATTTCTTTCTTAAAACTCGATAAGAGTTTATCACCAATATCTTTTCAAAGGTTACTTCCTAAGGCTTTTCCCACACCTAAGGTTCATAACCGAAAGCTTTGATACCAACATGTGACACCCCCAAATCTGGGTACTTCATTCCCCTAAGACTTGGTGTTCACTTTTCATACATTCATACTATCTACCCAAATATGATAACATTTAAACCATAAATCCTCCCATAAAAGGGTTACATCATTAAATCAAAAAGTCGCCCAGGTTATCTAACCTTTAACATAAATCAAGTGCAGAAATAAAAATAGTTACATCACATCATTTAAATAAAGTCTATTAACATAAAAGCAAATAAATTACAATTCTTCATCACTTGTACATTTTTCCTTTTTCTTTGTTTGTAGTAGGTTCATCGACCTTCTCAACCTTAGCTATAATAATTATATTTATGCAAGAGTGAGAAAAATCAATGCTCACTACATATAGCAATGAACCACAAGAGAATAATAATTGCCAATTAATATGCTCATCAGAACTGAATAATACTCTATCAATGATAACCAAAATCTAGAATCAAAATATGAAATATATCTGAGGGTCATAAGACCACAAACTATGTCCACGGTTACAAGTAATCTTCCAACTTTAACCTATACAGTTATACTGTAGGGACTTCACGTACTTTGGGGGATCAGCCCTTCGTAGCATGTATTGTGCACAAACATCTAAATGCAATGCGTACCCCTATAATAGGGTTGTTCTTCTCAGTTTTAGAGTACAAGTCTGCACCAAAGAAACATTGGTTTGGATAAATATCTAGGGTAATTTAGAGTTTAACGATCATCAACTAAAGGATTAGTTAAATCAATCAAAGTTCAATAACATTATAAATGATTAATAACTATATAATGTGGAATGATTAAGAATAGGTGAACCAACTATACATTTAACTCATGCTTGGAAATAACTAAAAACATAAGTATTGAATGAACAATAAACCTTGCTTGAACAATAATAAGCTAAGGCTATGATCTTATTAAATAAGAAATGGAATTACTGGACATACATTAACTGATAGCAAGCTGAAAACAAAACTTGTTCAACATGATAATAACTTGTGCAAAGTGATTTAAAATAAGACAGCTCAATATTAGAGACTAGAGTTCAAGAAGCTGCATTCATTATAAAGGAATGAAACTTAAGAAACTTGCTTAACTATAAATAAGTTAGAATAATTCAACAATGATTAGAATTCAAAACTTGCTCGAATGAAGTTAGGATTAGAGCTTGCTCAAATAAAATTTAGGAACAAAGAACTTACTCAATAAAAGTTTAGGGTAAGGAACTTGCCTCGTGCGTAAGCTATAAATTTACAACTCACGTTCACCTACACATAGTATTAGGATCACAACATCTATTAGATATACTAACATCCACTTTCCAAAATAACACTCACTACTAGTTAAACTTGTTATTTTAGTACAAGTTTCCATTCACGCCATATACACTTCCGAAATCTCAGTATTAGATTTAAAACACTTATTTACTAATTCACGTGTTCAATAAATCACAACATGTCATTTTCATAACTTACTAATTTTACACTTTAGAATTACCAACTACATGATACAAATCTGTTTTTAACCTCTACCTTACATGTTTGTCACATTAACACATCATTAGACTAAGTTACAATAGGTGTCCAAAATCTGCAGAAGTAGCAGACTTCACTAGGTCTGACTGACTACAGGCATGGTCGCTCCATAATTACCTTAGAGTCTGGCGTGCCCGCGCAGCATCGCGCCCGCGCTCGGCACCAGTACTAGTTTTGCAGAACGCGAGTTTCTACTCTGTTCTAAGCCAAATATCACGAATTTCATCCATAAAACAGTAATTTAAGCATACCCAATTGACATAGGACTCATACAAACATGATTCCTCACATATATACTAACTTAGAATAATTAAACAACAACTACAACTAATTTAAATCCTTTAAATTCCATGTTTTATACAAAAACACCATTTTTGACATCCTTTACAAAAATCATCACTGTGATCACAATTCTTGTCCAAATTAACTCATTCAAACTACGTTCTCTTCGTTTCTTAATGAACTAACATATTCAAGGCTCAATTTACAGATTGATTTACAAATTAACCACCAAAGTTGGTACTTTCACAAGCCATATAAAAACATACACTGTAAATACTTTTCTTTCTTCTTAAACATAATTAGCATAAAAATTCTTGTCTAAACAATAGTTCTAATCATCACAAACACATACAATCACAAGTAATCAGTTGTATAACAACAATTCAAAAAAATGAATTCACAGAACTTGGAAATTTATGCCGTAAAACCTACATATATATAATATTAAGGTTATAGAAAATACATTCTCTTGCTTTGAATAATCCTTACTAAAAACCCAGAAATTGTTTTGGAATTCTCAGACTTTCTCTCAAACTCTCTCTAATCTTTCTCAAGTTTCTCTGTATTCTTCTTCTCTCTTTCTTAGTATAAGTCAATTCACGTAAAGCCAACTAACACTTAAGCGTAAAGATAAAAACTGATAGAGCCATAATACGCATATTAAAAAAATAACAGTTATAACATTAAACGTATATCAGTTATAAATATATTTTGTTTATTATTTGATTTGTTTTATTTATTATAATTAAAATTCAAAATTCAAAAGTCATAAGGCTTTGTTTGGCAAAAACTCTTTAAAATAAAGGCTTAATATTTTAAGCCTTGTTTGGGTAAATCCATTTAAAGTACTTTAATTTATTTTAATAAATAATTTAGTTTATAATTTATAATCACATATTATTTATTTGGATTTCCATAACAAATCTTAGTTACATAAACTAAGTACAACACACTAAATAAATTTTCCACTTAATCCAAATATCACAACATTATAATCTCATTATAATTTTTATTTAATAAATTAATAAACCATTTTTTGATTATTAAATTAAAATAGCAATATAGCATTTCATATTATCTTACAACTTTCCAACTATTAAATTAAATTAAATTAGAATGTTATCTAATAAATTTAATTCACAAATATTTACTAACAACAACCACATCAATAAAATATTTATTTAATTTAATAAATATTTTAAATTATAATTAATAAAATCTTGGATTGTTACAGATGACTTATCCGAGTTGCTCGTTACAAATGACAGCGCTACATCTTAACTAAAGTTTATGAATAATTATGCAATTTAAATAAAAATATTTTTTTTGTAACTTATTTGAATTTCGAGGACGGAATTCTTTTTAAAGGGGGAATGTGACACCCCCAAATCCCGGTACTTCATTTCCTCAGGGTTTGGTGTTCACGTAATCAAAACATTCATTTCTAACTACCCAATTATAATAAAATTGAATAACAAAACCTGCCCATACAGGATTAAACTTAAATAAATCTCACAGGTTAACTAACCTTTACAAACAATCATTCATGCGAAAAAAATAAAATAAATTTCATTACAATCTTTAAACCAAGTCTGAAAATAAACTATTCAACTATTACAAGTCTTCAGCATTGCGTCGTCTTTCCTTTCCCTTTACTGGTGCTAGGTACATCACCAGTTTCAACCTTAACTGTAAGAAAGTTTACAGGCAAGAGTGAGCAAACAAAGCCCACTTGAAATAATAATAGATAAATCATTTAACTTTACATCATTTGCCAATATTAAGTTTAATAGAACTGAACAATAAATTCTATTACTTTCTGAAAACTTTAACATTTACTGAGGGTCTAATGACCACGAATCATGTCCACAGTTATAAGTAATCTTTCAACTTAAACTTTAACAGTCATAAGACTATAAGGACTTCACGTACTTAGGGGGATCAACCCTTCGTACAATGTATTGTGCACAACCATTTCAACGCTAAGCGTAACCTCTTATAAAAGAGTTGTTCTTCTCAGTATTTAGAATACAAGTCCGTACCAAAGTGAGTTTGGTTTGGATACATCATGGGGTAATTTAGAATTCAACGGTAATCAACTAAGGTTTAGTTGATTACAAGGACATAACTGTATACTATGGAATAATCATAGTTTAATTGATGTTTATAAATTGACATCATGCTTTAGGGATAATCTAATAGCATACAATTTGAATAATTATAACCTACCTTGCTTGAACAATAATAAGACAAGGTTAATTGAATAATAAACATCCACAACATGTATATAATTGTACATGCTAAACCACAAGTTAAGTACAAGAATAACTTGCTCCAAATAAATTTACACCATTATATGATAATCGAAATTGAAACAATAATTAGTTCGATAACACCAATGATTAAAAAACTTATACAATAAGGAACTTGCTAAATATCAAAAGTTAAGACTTAGAAACTTGCTCAATGTAAAATGTAGGTTTAGGAAACATTCCTTTAGCACAAGCTACACTTTTACCACTTGAATTGATACCCTAAACATATGTCATATTGACATAATTAGTCCTAACCAACATTGTACATTTATATAAACAATTACATTCCTCATATGGGTTGAATTACCCATTCACATAATCAATTATATTTCAAGTAGATAATACTTAATAACATGATATTTCATAGTCTAATAATACTGAAATTATCATTTAACATTATTATAATAAATACATAACATTTATTTTCAAGTTTTGTACATTTAAACAAAACTGTCAGACAGTTCTGCCAAGCCGCGCCGCGGCGCCACAGTTTGTACTGTGGCTCGCGCTGCGGCGCTGAGTCGGCGCTGCGGCTCAGCGATTATACTACGAGCCGGCGCTGCGGCGCAGTGATTGTGCAGCAGGTCGCTTACGTCATGGTGATGGCGCTGCGGCGCCAGCAATGAACTGCTGGGCCGCGCCGCGGCGCGAACTGTCAGCGTCGACTGACAGCTTCGGCAACCATGAAAGAAAAGCCAAATTGGCCAAAAAGCTCGAATCTAATAGACTAGTTACACTCTATTTTGCACATAAACTTCATACAAACACATTGTGACAATTCCTAACGTGTTTCTATTCATAATTTGTCTAAACATCAACTATAAAACACCTAATTTCAAGGTTTTTGGCAAAACTCCATTATTGATATTATTTTTCATTAAAATTACCACTTTGATTTTGTTATTCAATCAAAATAGAAATTTCTAACTATCATGATTATGATTCTACCTATTCTAACAATTCTAACAATCAATTTATCAAAACACAACCAATTAAACCTTAATTTCCATTTTAAAAATAACCCATTCTCATTCATAAAATTCTCTGTAAAACAATTTCTTCATAATATATACATACATGAATTAAACTCTATATAATCATGCATAACTCATGAAACACATCTACAATTGCTAATTATATAAACTTATAACCAAAACAACAAAATTTCTTTTCATAAATTTTTCACAGAGACTTTTTGGGAAGAAAAACTTTTAGAGTTTTGTAAAGAAGAAGATGGCCTACCTTGGATTATGAAGAAGATGATGGTCCTAACTCTTTGATTATCACTTTTCTCCAAAATCTGAAAAACAAACACTCAATCTCTCTAAAAAATCTCTTATTTTTTTCTTCTTTTCTTCTTCTTCTTCCTCTGAGTTTTTCTTTTTTTCTCTCTAACCTCTCTCCTCTATCTTACGTATTATAATATAACGTATAAGATATAATGTATATATTAAATATATAGTATAACTCTCACATAACTGACATCAGTTATTTTTATTTTGAAAATCAAAAGCCATAAGGCTTGTTTGGTTAAGCTTAATAAAATAACCCATTAATCCTTACTCCTTGTTTGGTAAATTGAATTAAAACAAATGGATTAATCCTTATACCTTGTTTGCTAAAATCCTAATAGATTAAAGACTTATTATACAATAAGATATGTTTGGCAAAACTAAATTAAACTCTTTTAATTTATTTTAATAACTCCTTTATAATAATGTTATTAATCACACATTCATTTAATTAAATAAATCAATTAAAACATTAATCTATTAAATTACTTTAACACATAAATAATTATAATTTCTTTTATAATTATAATTTCATTTAACCAACTAATATTTTAAACTACAATTTCTCATTTAAAATATTATTATTTATTTAAAACCACTATAAGCTCTCTAGCTTATTAATTAAATTAATTATTATAAATCTCATAACAACTAATTTATTTAGCTCCTTAATTAATTACACAACAAATAATTAATTAAATCACATCAATTCCAATTGCCATAATTCGATAAATATTTAATATTGCCAATAAATATTTAATATCTACTATTTAATTATTTATTCAATAATTAATTAAATAAACTACATCACTCAAATTAAATAATTAATTATTCAATCAATAAACCTATCCATTAAATATTTATATAAATCAATAAATATTTATTATAATAATTTAAAATTATAGAATGTTACATTATTCCCTCCTTACAAGGATTCTATCCCTAGAATCACAACTCAAATAACTTATTCGTCACATTATTCCCTCCTTACAAAGATTATGTCCCCAGAATTGAAGACACTGATTAAACAAATAACTCAGGGTAGTTCTTCATTATTTCACCTTCGAGTTCCCACGTAGCCTCTTCGACATTGTGGTTCCTCCAAATCACCTTCACAGAAGGTATCACCTTATTCCTGAGCACTTGTTCTTTCCTGTCTACTATCTGGATAGGAACCTCTTCATAAGATAAATCTTTCTCGAACTGCAACGGTTCATACTCGATCACATGCTTGTAGTCGGGTTTATATGGTCGTAACACAGAAATGTGAAAAACATTATGAATGTTTTCCAACCCTGGAGGTAGAGCTACCTCGTAAGCCACTTCTCCCACTCTTCGCAGCACTTCAAATGGTCCAATAAACCTCGGGCTTAGTTTTCCCTTCTTACCGAAACGAATTTTTCCCTTCCAGGGAGAAATTTTTAGGAATACAAAAGTTCCTACGTTAAATGCACGATCTTGTCTGTGTTGATCAGCATACTTTTTCTGTCTGTCTTGAGCTGCTACCAACCTTGTTCTGATGAGTTTGATAACTTCAGCAGTTTGTTGTACCAGTTCTGGTCCTAACAGTTGGCGTTCACCGACTTCATCCCAGCACAGTGGAGTTCTGCACTTTCTACCGTACAATGCTTCGTAAGGTGGCATGCCGATGCTCGCGTGATAACTGTTGTTGTAAGCAAATTCCACCAATGGTAGTTGATCTTCCCAGCTTCCTTTAAAATCCATGACGCATGCTCTCAGCATATCCTCCAATGTCTGAATTGTTCGTTCGCTTTGGCCATCTGTTTGTGGATGATAAGTCGTACTCATTCGCAACTGTATTCCCATACATTCTTGTAGTCTCTTCCAGAAATTTGATGTAAACCGCGGATCTCTATCAGACACAATTGATACTGGCACTCCGTGCCTCGAAACGATCTCCTTAATGTACAATCTTGCCAACTGATCAAGATTGAATCTAATCTTTATTGGTAAAAAGTGCGCTGATTTCGTCAGTCTGTCCACTATTACCCAAATCGCATCGCATCCTCTCTGAGTAGTTGGAAGACCCACCACAAAATCCATTGTGATGTGTTCCCACTTCCATTTCGGTATTTCTAACGGTTGGAGTAATCCGCTGGGTCTTTGATGTTCGGCTTTTACTCTCTGACATGTCAAGCATTTCGCTACGCATTCAGCAACATCCCTTTTCATATTTGGCCACCAAAAATGTCGACGCAAATCCTGATACATTTTCGTGCTTCCCGGATGAATTGAATACTTTGAGCTATGAGCTTCAGTCAGAATTTCTTCTTTCAGCTCTAGCACTGCTGGAACCCAAATTCGTTCATCGAACCGTAGTAAACCTTCGGTATCGACCTTGTATTTTACATCTCCGCCTTCACCCAAATTCTCTTTGATTTTTCCACACTCTCCATCTTGTAATTGAGCAATTTTCACTTTGTTCACTAAAGTTAGATCAGCTTCTATCTGGAATAGTTGTCCGTCAGATTCTTTTGGAAATTTAATTTCTAACTCCAATTTTGTCATTGCTGAAATGAGCTCCTTTTGAGTTGTTATCAGCATCAACTTCTCCCGACCTTTACTGCTTAAAGCATCTGCCACTACATTCGCTTTACCCGGATGATAAAAGATCTCACAATCGTAATGTTTTATTAATTCCATCCACCTTCTTTGACGCATGTTCAAATCCTTCTGAGTGAAAATATACTTCAGACTTTTGTGGTCTGTGTAGATCTCACATTTCTCTCCATAAAGATAGTGTCTCCATATTTTTAGAGCAAACACCACTGCAGCCAATTCCAAATCATGAGTCGGATACCCCTTCTCATAATCCTTCAATTGTCTTGATGCATAGGCAATAACTTTGTCGTTCTGCATAAGAACACAACCCAACCCTTTATGTGAGGCATCACTATATACCACAAAATTTCCTGTATTATCTGGCAAAGTCAATACAGGTGCCACATTTAACTTTTTCTTTAAATTTTGGAAACTCTCTTCGCACTTCTCCGTCCAAACGAATTTTACAATTTTTCTTGTCAAATTTGTTAGCGGAGTGGCTATCTTAGAAAAATCTTGAATAAATCTTCTATAATAACCAGCCAGTCCCAAGAAACTCCTCACTTCCGACGGTGTTTTTGGTTGTTCCCAATTGATTACTGCTTCCACTTTCGACGGATCCACTGAGATCCCATCTTTGTCAATCACATGCCCCAAAAATTGTACACGGTCGAGCCAAAATTCACACTTAGAGAACTTCGCGTACAGTTTTTCCTTTCTTAGTGTCTCCAATGTCAGACGTAAGTGTTCCACGTGTTCTTCTTGAGTTTTGGAATACACTAGAATGTCATCAATAAATACCACTACAAACTTGTCTAGGAATGGTTTAAACACCTTGTTCATCAAATCCATGAACGCAGCAGGTGCATTGGTTAAACCAAAAGACATCACCAAAAACTCGTAATGTTCATACCGAGTTCTGAATGTCGTTCGTGGTATATCCTCCTTTCTTACCTTCAATTGGTGATAACCACTTCTCAAATCTATTTTCGAAAAGTACTTAGCACCCTTCAGTTGATCAAACAAGTCATCTATTCTTGGCAACGGGTATTTGTTTTTAATAGTGACTTTGTTTAACTCCCTGTAATCAATGCAAAGACGCATTGACCCGTTCTTCTTCTTCACGAATAAAACTGGCGCTCCCCATGGCGATACACTTGGTTGAATATATTTCTTGTCTAGCAGTTCTTGCAACTGTACCATCAGTTCCTTCATTTCTACCGGAGCCATTCTGTACGGAGCCTTTGATATCGGTGCTGTTCCCGGCACTAAGTCGATCACGAATTCAATTTCTCTGTCCGGCGGAAGTCCTGGCAAATCTTCTGGAAACACGTCTTCGAATTCTCTCACTACCGGTATTTCTTCTAATTTCACACCTTTCTTCTGAGTATCGACTATGTAAGCTAAATAGCCCACACAACCTTGACTCAACAACTTCTTGGCCTGCATAGTCGTCAGACATTTCATTTGTCTTGGTGACTTGCTACCATAAAATACTACCTTTGACGGAGTCATAAGGTTTACACACTTCTTTTGGCAGTCAATTACTGCTCCATAATTGAACAACCAATCCATTCCCAAAATTACATCAAATTCCCCGAGTCTAATTGGAATCAAATCTACTAACAAGATATTCCCCTTAATGTTCACCCTACAGTTCTTGTAAACGAACCTAACAGGGATTATTTCCTTATTCGCAATTTCTATGTTCAAAGGAAAATTCAGTTCTTCTCTAGGCAATTCTAACCTCTTAGCAAATTCATCATATATAAACGAGCAAGTAGCACCCGAATCAAATAATACGTATGCATCAATATCATTGATTGGGATAATACCTGACACCACATCCTTTGATTGCACAGCATCTTGCACAGTCATGTTGAAGGTTCTGGCTGTGGGTTTGATTGATGCTGCAGGTCCTGTAATAGCCCACGCACCTCCATTGTTATCTCATTTGCTTCTGGTTGTCACTCTCTCCTTCTTCTTAGGACATTCACGAGAAAAGTGATCCTTGGATCCGCACGTGAAGCACGCATTCTTCTTTGATTGAGTGCAATTTGGGGCGATGTGACCCTCCTGGCCACAATTATAGCAAACTCGTTTTCCCATCAAGCACGCACCCTTGTGAAACTTTCCACATGTCGCACATGCTTCAAACTTTTTGTTCTGCTGGTTACCTTGCTGGTTTCCAGTACCCATACTCCCATTCCACTTTCTCTTCAAGTTGTTATTGTTGTTGTTGTTGTTGTTGTTGTTGTTGTTGTTTCCACCGCTACCACCTCCACTCTTCATCTCATTTTCATTCTTCTTCTTCTTTTGTTCCTGGTTGAATTTTGTTACCGCCTCGCCTCCACCTTCGGCGAGTACTGCTTTCTCCATTACTGCTGCAAATGTCTTCAACTGGAACAGGGAAACCCTACTGTACAGCCAGGGCTTCAGTCCCTGTTCAAACCTCTTCGCCTTGTGTTCGTCTGTGCTAACCTGATATGGCGCAAACCTCGCCAATTCGTTGAATTTTGCGACATACTCGGATACCGACATCGTCCCTTGCTTCAGCTCCAGAAACTGTACTTCCAGCTGACTCTTTGAACTCTCCGGGAAATAGGTCTCGAAGAACAACTCCTTAAACCTATCCCAGGTCATCACTCCCGGCCCTTCACTAGTTTTATTAGCCTGCCACCAATAACTAGCTTCTGCTTTCAACATGAACGTTGCGAAAGCAGTCTTCTGATCATCCCCTACCCTAGCGACATCGAACACCTTCTCTATCTCCATAATCCAGGTTTGTGCTTCAACTGGATTCATGGACCCACAGAATTCAGGTGGTCCAACCTCCTTAAACTCCTTAAACGTTGTACCTTGGTTTTGAGGTTGATTCTGCAACGCTCCTGTCAGTAGTGTTACTAGTTGTTGAACGGGATTCGCATCAACATTGTCGTTAACTTCTTCGGTGGTTCTCTGTCGTGTTGGTTGACGTCTGGGAGGCATTTTTTGTTTAAAATAAAACATCTATTAGACCATTACTCAACTTCTTTAAGTATTTCTAATTAATTTGCCTCAACAAAAGAAATAACCACATAGCACATAACACTTTGAATAAAATAATAACTTTTATTTATTCATAAACTTTTTGAAAACATAACACAATAGCATCTCTGCTATCTACATCCTTTCCTGAACTACAAAAGTTTCAGGACAACACCATTATTATCATATCCCATGGTTACCTAACACTAGGGACTTACACATTATTCAATACTTATTACGTACATTACCGACACATTTTTTTTTACGATGATCTATTAAGGTACTTCGTAGCCCTATCACGTTCCTCCTCTATGACTCGAAACATTGTTCTACGATCTAACACGAATGATGGCAGTGTCTCGAACTGAATCGGATATCCCATGACCCGATCTTGAGCTCGATTAATTGCGGTGTTAAATACTTTATCCATCTCTTCCATCTTCATCCTCTTTGCCTGCGCGTCTCTCGCTGCTCTTCCAGTTCGTTGATAAGCTTCCTCATATGCATCTTCAGCTCTTGCCCTCTTAGCAGCTTCTTCTCTCAGCTTGCTCTCCAGTTCAGCAACCATCTCGATCAATTGTTCTTTCTCTCCTTCAGTCTGTATTAATTTCTCCTCGGCGTTAGTCAGTCGTTCATCACGATCCTGGATCTCGCCGTCTTTTTGTGTCATTGCAGTCTGTTGTTCAGCTACTATCTCTTGCAATTCCTCAACTGTATCCTGAAGTTCCACGTTACGGTCATGCACCTCATCGTAAATACGGCCTGTTATCGAGTTAAGTGGAATCCTTTCTTCCTCATCCTCCTCATCTGTCTCCACATCATCCTCCTCATCTTCAACTACTGTGACCAACTGGGCTAACTCCCGTGGCAGTAGTTGTTCCCAAACTACCTGAATGTCGCGAGGCTCCTCCTCTATAAGCATTTGAGGTCCCTCCTCCCTAGCCTGACTGGATTCTCCGACATTAGTCATCCTGACAACAAAATTTTAAAGTTTTAGTTATTAATAATTCTACTCGACACTCGCGAGCACATAGGTTATAAACATATAAGCACATAAGTGTTTTATTACTTCTTTCTTAAAACTCGATAAGAGTTATCTCCACTATCTTTTCGAAGGTTACTTCCTAAGGCTTTTCCCCCACCTAAGGTTCATAACCTAAAGCTTTGATACCAACCTGTGACACCCCCAAATCCCGATACTTCATTTCCTCAGGGTTTGGTGTTCACGTAATCAAAACATTCATTTCTAACTACCCAATTATAATAAAATTGAATAACAAAACCTGCCCATACAGGATTAAACTTAAATAAATCTCTCAGGTTAACTAACCTTTACAAACAATCATTCATGCGGAAAAAATAAAATAAATTTCATTACAATCTTTAAACCAAGTCTGAAAATAAACTATTCAACTATTACAAGTCTTCAGCATTGCTTCGTCTTTCCTTTCCCTTTACTGGTGCTAGGTACATCACCAGTTTCAACCTTAACTGTAAGAAAGTTTACAGGTAAGAGTGATCAAACAAAGCCCACTTGAAATAATAATAGATAAATCATTTAACTTTACATCATTTGCCAATATTAAGTTTAATAGAACTGAACAATAAATTCTATTACTTTCTGAAAACTTTAACATTTACTGAGGGTCTAATGACCACGAATCATGTCCACAGTTATAAGTAATCTTTCAACTTAAACTTTAACAGTCATAAGACTATAAGGACTTCACGTACTTAGGGGGATCAACCCTTCGTACAATGTATTGTGCACAACCATTTCAACGCTAAGCGTAACCTCTTATAAAAGAGTTGTTCTTCTCAGTATTTAGAATACAAGTCCGTACCAAAGTGAGTTTGGTTTGGATACATCATGGGGTAATTTAGAATTCAACGGTAATCAACTAAGGTTTAGTTGATTACAAGGACATAACTGTATACTATGGAATAATCATAGTTTAATTGATGTTTATAAATTGACATCATGCTTTAGGGATAATCTAATAGCATACAATTTGAATAATTATAACCTACCTTGCTTGAACAATAATAAGACAAGGTTAATTGAATAATAAACATCCACAACATGTATATAATTGTACATGCTAAACCACAAGTTAAGTACAAGAATAACTTGCTCCAAATAAATTTACACCATTATATGATAATCGAAATTGAAACAATAATTAGTTCGATAACACCAATGATTAGAAAACTTATACAATAAGGAACTTGCTAAATATCAAAAGTTAAGACTTAGAAACTTGCTCAATGTAAAATGTAGGTTTAGGAAACATTCCTTTAGCACAAGCTACACTTTTACCACTTGAATTGATACCCTAAACATATGTCATATTGACATAATTAGTCCTAACCAACATTGTACATTTATATAAACAATTACATTCCTCATATGGGTTGAATTACCCATTCACATAATCAATTATATTTCAAGTAGATAATACTTAATAACATGATATTTCATAGTCTAATAATACTGAAATTATCATTTAACATTATTATAATAAATACATAACATTTATTTTCAAGTTTTGTACATTTAAACAAAACTGTCAGACAGTTCTGCCAAGCCGCGCCGCGGCGCCACAGTTTGTACTGTGGCTCGCGCTGCGGCGCTGAGTCGGCGCTGCGGCTCAGCGATTATACTACGAGCCGGCGCTGCGGCGCAGTGATTGTGCAGCAGGTCGCTTACGTCATGGTGATGGCGCTGCGGCGCCAGCAATGAACTGCTGGGCCGCGCCGCGGCGCGAACTGTCAGCGTCGACTGACAGCTTCGGCAACCATGAAAGAAAAGCCAAATTGGCCAAAAAGCTCGAATCTAATAGACTAGTTACACTCTATTTTGCACATAAACTTCATACAAACACATTGTGACAATTCCTAACGTGTTTCTATTCATAATTTGTCTAAACATCAACTATAAAACACCTAATTTCAAGGTTTTTGGCAAAACTCCATTATTGATATTATTTTTCATTAAAATTACCACTTTGATTTTGTTATTCAATCAAAATAGAAATTTCTAACTATCATGATTATGATTCTACCTATTCTAACAATTCTAACAATCAATTTATCAAAACACAACCAATTAAACCTTAATTTCCATTTTAAAAATAACCCATTCTCATTCATAAAATTCTCTGTAAAACAATTTCTTCATAATATATACATACATGAATTAAACTCTATATAATCATGCATAACTCATGAAACACATCTACAATTGCTAATTATATAAACTTATAACCAAAACAACAAAATTTCTTTTCATAAATTTTTCACAGAGACTTTTTGGGAAGAAAAACTTTTAGAGTTTTGTAAAGAAGAAGATGGCCTACCTTGGATTATGAAGAAGATGATGGTCCTAACTCTTTGATTATCACTTTTCTCCAAAATCTGAAAAACAAACACTCAATCTCTCTAAAAAATCTCTTATTTTTTTCTTCTTTTCTTCTTCTTCTTCCTCTGAGTTTTTCTTTTTTTCTCTCTAACCTCTCTCCTCTATCTTACGTATTATAATATAACGTATAAGATATAATGTATATATTAAATATATAGTATAACTCTCACATAACTGACATCAGTTATTTTTATTTTGAAAATCAAAAGCCATAAGGCTTGTTTGGTTAAGCTTAATAAAATAACCCATTAATCCTTACTCCTTGTTTGGTAAATTGAATTAAAATAAATGGATTAATCCTTATACCTTGTTTGCTAAAATCCTAATAGATTAAAGACTTATTATACAATAAGGTATGTTTGGCAAAACTAAATTAAACTCTTTTAATTTATTTTAATAACTCTTTTATAATAAGGTTATTAATCACACATTCATTTAATTAAATAAATCAATTAAAACATTAATCTATTAAATTACTTTAACACATAAATAATTATAATTTCTTTTATAATTATAATTTCATTTAACCAACTAATATTTTAAACTACAATTTCTCATTTAAAATATTATTATTTATTTAAAACCACTATAAGCTCTCTAGCTTATTAATTAAATTAATTATTATAAATCTCATAATAACTAATTTATTTAGCTCCTTAATTAATTACACAATAAATAATTAATTAAATCACATCAATTCTAATTGCCATAATTCGATAAATATTTAATATTGCCAATAAATATTTAATATCTACTATTTAATTATTTATTCAACAAATAATTAAATAAACTACATCACTCAAATTAAACAATTAATTATTCAATCAATAAATCTATCCATTAAATATTTATATAAATTAATAAATATTTATTATAATAATTTAAAATTATAGAATGTTACAGGGAAGAATGTAATAATCCATATTTTTGTTAATAATTAAATATTAATTGATTTTATTTTATAAAATTATATTTGATTTAGAAAAGGTAAGTTACTTTTTCTTTTCTTTTCTTCCTTGTTTCGTTTGGAAAGTTAAATTCTTTTAGGAGATAATTAAATAATGGATTAAATTAAAAATGAGGAGTCCATTAGAGTTTTGGTATCTCCTATATTGAGTTATATTTATATTTGAAGAGTGAAGTTGTAACTTTAATCATATTCTAATTTTATTAGTTGAATTTCCGAGTACAATACTTATACACGCTGCAATCCATTAGAAAAATTGTAATTAATTCATCTGATGTCAGAATTGAGTGAATCCAAATCAGGTTCCTTCAGTTTTTCGTCCTCTACAATTTTGAAGAAGGAAAAAACTTGAGGTAATTTTAGATTGTCAAGAGCGGGTTATGAGGAGAAAGACAATCCCATTTGTTAAACTTTTGTGGAAAAATAAATAAATAAATAAATCATCCGGAGCGCGGAGCTACTTGGGAGATTAAGGAGTCTATTCGGGCGGAGTATCCGCATCTCTTTGAAAATTAGGTACGTTCCATTCATTTGATTCCGAGGACGGAATCCTTTTAAGGGGTAGGTAATGTAATGCCCAGAAAAAAATAATAATAATAAATAACATATAAATTTATTATTTTTTTTAATATTTTAATTGGACTTTGCATTTTATTTGGGTCAAAGTGGTCATTTAATTTATGTGGGCTAATAAGTATTAATAAGTGACGGATAAATTAAATTAGTAAAATTTGGGCCTTAATATTAATTGAACCCAATTAAAATAAGAAGTCATGTATTAGGGCAAGACCCTTTAGTTATACAACAGCAGTTAGAAAAAAAAAAGATTATCGATTGGAAGCTACATAAGGCAGAAAAAGAAACGGAGGAACTCACGAGGCAAAAGAAGAGAAAAAAAACTGTAAGACTTGATTCATTTGTTATCATCCATTATTAGATTAACAAAGTCAGTTATGTTTTTATGCCAATGATGCATTTCATTAGTTATGGCTATGAATGACCTCACGTATGGTCTCTCTACTTATGTTGGAAAAAAAATATTTAATTAACTTATCAACTATGATAGAATAGATTAGTTTGATTCATTATTATATGCATGCATATTTAATAGTATTATGTATATGATTATAACAGGAAGTTCTGCAAATTGTGAACAGAGATAAATGATACAATGGTAATTTTATTATGTATCTAAAAATAAAATCTTTGTTTGAAACAGAAGAGAATTATCAATAGATGTATATAGTTATAGAATTTATAAATTTACTGATTTTGACTATATTAATATGATTAATAATAATAATAATAATATGAGTTTTAAAAAAAAGAAATTAGTAATTAGTAATTTAATGCATAGTTTATTAATTTATTTTAACAATTTGTGTAATTAGTTCGATCGGAGAGGATTTAAGGAATTACATTTGGAATATAATTTCGGGTATTACATTGCTTAATCCAGGTACGGATTCCGTACTCTTTCATCGATACTCTTGTTAAATTTGATTTGTTCGTTTGTTCCCTTGTTTCGAATTCTGTTATAATTTCACATAATTGTTTCCTGTGAAATAAATACATTAGTTTCATTTTGGAGTTGATACATATGACTCGTATTTGTACTCTATTGGGAAATTGCATATTTAAATTTGATGTTGAAAGTAAATATTCATGCTTATATGTAAAGTCCTTCTAGGAATACATGTACAAGGACTTAGTGGTAGATCAAACTTGTTAGGTTGATCTGAGCTTTAATGTTTATCATTCTGTAAATGAATGTATAGAAGAAAAGATCAAAGCTGTTTGGTTGATCTATATCTTGAGATGTAATAGATAGACTTCAACAAATTCGTAGTCTATCGAGCCAGTCAAGAGATTGCAGAAGCCAAGGCAGAATCGTAAAGCATCAAGAAATCGTAGTTTGTCTGCTTTGGAGGGCCTCTCCCGGAATCGTAGAGTGGTCCAAACACCTGCCGAGTCAAGTCAAGAATCGTAGTGTGCTCTCGGAAGCGTAGAGTCTGCAAATCAAGCAAGCAAAGATCGTAGTCTACCAATACTTAAGAGAAATCGTAGTGTTCTCATCTACTAGTACCAGTTCAGGCACTAATGTTGCAAAACACCATGATCATGATCGTATTGTATCATCTGTCTGCATCAGAAGCATCGAGCCTTGTCCATTTGTTTAAGAATAAACTTCAACAAATGTGAAATGGATTATAGATGTTGTGACTATCGGGAATCCCAATGACACAACACTCATCCTTAGTATATAACAAAGAGACGTATTGAAGAAGCTAGGGAAAGTACTACATGTCAGCCAAAAACACCTTTTCAGGTGTTAGGTGAGATAGCAGTCTGCTGTGTCAGTGGGCCAGACGGCTAAACAGAAGATTTACAAAAAGTCACCATTAGTGCTCAGAAATGTCAAATACAATTAATGCTTCAACGGATACCTTCAAACGGATACATTTCAAAGGCACCTTATATACAAATCAGATGTAGAAGTAAAAAACAAGCAAGCATACAACGATAAGCTGAAGAACACACAACGCTCAACTCTACGATCTGAAAAGAAAGCTTGCTCAGCTACTCAATTCTTTCGAACACAAGCTTAATGACAACTGAGTAGCACCATTCAAGAACACAACTATCATTAAATGAAGTAAGAAGTGCCAACTCTGTTGGACTTGAAAAGTTCTAAGTGAACTAAGAAGTTCCAAGTCTGCTAGACTTGAAGAGTTCTAAGTGAACTAAGAAGTTTCAAGACTACTGGTTTTGAAGGAATCTAAGTGATTCGAAGATTGTAAAAACATCCTTAGTGGATTTTCTACTCAAGGAGTAGAAGAGTGGACTAGGAGCTTTGAATGCTCTGAACCACTTAAATTCTCTGTGTCTTTTATATTCCTACTTTAACTACTATACTTGATATAACTGCCTGTTAACTATTAACTCTGTTTATCTTAAAGGGGAACAAATAAATCACATATTCCGCTGAAATTGATTAACAATATCTGACAAAGAATTTTTAAAAAGAATTTTTAAAATATCTATTCAACTCCCCCTTCTAGATAACTATTGTGCCTCTGGGAACTAACAATTTGTATCAAAGCATGTTCTCTCAATCAGCCTTCAAAGCTTAAGTAGATCCAATGGTACATCTAATAAGCGAATCAAAGACTGGAGGAGGCAGCAAGCCACCAATGTGCAACAAAGATAAATTTGCCAACTGGAAAGTTTGTATGCAAGCATACATGGATTCAATAGATGAAGAACTATTTGAAACTATCATGAATGGGCCCTATATTCCAACAAAGCTTGCATCAACTCCAGAAGATCCAAATAGAGTTCAAGTCAAGGTTAAAACTGAGTGGATTGACAACGAAAAGAAAGTTGTCCAACTCGATAAAAAGGCCAAGAACATTCTATTCCAATCCTTAAAAGATGATCTGTTCGAAAATGTGGTCAACAGGAAAACTGCTAAGGAAGTCTAGGAAGCATTGCTCATTATGCATGAAGGTACAGAAGAAGTCAGAGAAAACAAGAAATTTCTTCTGACTCAATAATATGAAATGTTTGCCCATGTTCCAGGAGAAAACGTCACTTCCACTTATGAAAGATTCAATGTTCTGCTCAACTCTCTTTGACCCCTTTGGAAAGATCTATCCAAATAAAGATTTAATCATAAAGTTCATGAGAGCTCTACCTATCAAGTGGGATGCCAAAACCACTGGCATCAGAGAATCAAAGAATCTTCATGAAATGATTGTTCAACAACTCTATGGAAACCTTCTTACCTATGAACTGGAGCTAACTCAGCGAGAAGAGACTCTATCTAAAGGAAGAAAGAAGGATAAAGGAGTTGCTCTCAAAAAAATAGATACCATCTCCAAAGCTAACACTGAAAATGTCTCTAACTCTAAGGAAGATGATGATGAGGATATTACAATGCTAGTAAGAAGACTCAAGAGGTTCATGCATAAAGGCAGAAGCAGCAAACCCAAGAGATTCAACAACACCAACAGCTAGGAGAAGATAAATGACTTATGCTACAACAGCAAGAAGCCTGGACATTTCATTGCAAAGTGCAACAACCCTCTTAGAGAAGAACTAAAGAGGAAATCTAATTCAAAGAAAGAATTCAAAGGCAACAAGAGGCTCAAAAAGAAAGACAAAGGTCTTGTGGCCAGAGGATCATGGAGTAACTCAGACAACGACTCAACTCCTGATTCTGGAGATGATGAAGATCCTCAAGTAGTAAATCTATGTCTAATGGCCAAACATGCAAAGGATAAGAAAAGCCCTGACAATAATGAAGTAAGTATCGATGAGGTATTTGACTTTAACTCTCCTAATGTAGAAATTGATGATTTAAGAACTTTACTACACGGCATAACATCTAATCTGCATCAATACATGAAATGGTTCAAAGTTCTGTCTAAAGATTATTCTCTTCTTCAAAAAGAGAAAGAGAAAGTTCAAGAAGAACTAAAAACAGCACTTCTAAGTACTAACTCTCTCTCCAAATTTGAAGCTGAGAATAAACTCTTAAAACAGACCAATAAACTTAATGCATAAAGAGAGTCAAATCTAACCTCTAAGATTGAGGAACTAGAAAAGACAATCTTAACATGGAATAGATCATCTTCATCCATGGACTCCCTAATCTCCAGTCAGAAAAGCGCATCTAACAGAACATGATTAGGTTTTGGGGAATCCATCTCAGAACCACATGTGAAAAAGTCAAAGGAAACTAACATTAGAAATGTTTCAAACCTCAATAGAAGCATTGCATTTGTGAAATCCTCACAGAAGGAAGAACCATCCCATCCCTGCCTTTCTGATCCAATCTATGCTATAAGGCATAAAGGATCCCATGTTGGCCTAAGATTTAGAAAAGATGAGTAAATTAGTCACTGCCTTCCCACCTCGAAGGATCGTAGAGTCAAGTAAAATTAACTCCATAAATCAACCAAGTGGAAATAGTAAAGTTAAGTTACACTCTTCACAAATCATGAATCACAAGGACACATTGAAAAGGAAGAATCAGTATAAAGGAAGGACTGTTAGAAACCCACATAAGTTCAAATGGAAAAAGAATCCTCACACACTCACAAGCATGCATCATATTAGATGCTTTGTATGTGATAAGATTGGTCATAAGGATGTAATATGCTACAATAATCCTATGCATATCAAACCCAAAGTCAAGCAGATTTGGGTTCCAAAGGGTACTAACAAAGAAGGACCCATGCAAATATAGGTACCAAAATGAGAGCTTAAATCTCAATGCAGGAACGGAGCTCCACGATCATAACTTGGTACCTGGACAGTGGATGTTCACGACACATAACTGGGAACAAAGCCCTCATGTCTAACTTCATAGAGAAAGAGGGTCAAACAGTCATCTTGGGAGACAATGGCTCTGGCAAGACAAGAAGTTATGGCTTTGCTTGGAATGGTGCAGTATCCTTCAGCAAAGTAGCATATGTGGAAGGACTAAAGCACAATCTTCTGAGTATAAGCCATCTCTGTGACAAGGGTCATCAAGTTACCTTTCTCAACAAATAATGTCAAGTCAGAGACCTGAAGACCTCTTCCATAAAGCTGACTAGAACAAGAGAAGGGAACGTCTACACTGTTAATCTTAGTCAACTGAGTTCTAACGAGACAATATGCTTTCTTTCTAAAGCCTCTGAAGAAATGAGCTGGTTGTGGCATAAAAGGTTGTCTCATCTCAACTTCAAAAGCATGTCAAAACTGACCTCCAAGGATCTAGTTGCAGGCCTACCCAAGTTCATTTTTGTCAAAGAAAGGCCATGCAACGCCTGTCAGTTTGGAAAGCAAACTAGAAGCTATTTCGAAAGCAAAATTATCAACTCAATTGATAAGCCCCTGCAGCTACTTCACATGGATCTATTTGGACCTATTCCAACCACGAACCTTGGAGGGAAAAGATACTCATTGGTCGTAGTTGATGACTACATAAGATTTACATGGGTGTTCTTTCTAAACTCAAAAGATGAAACAAGTTTCCAACTCATCAAGATGTTCAAACTAGTGATGAACGAGAAAGGGGAGAAAATCAAAGCCATAAGGAGTGATCATGCTAGAGAATTTGACTTCTCTGAAATAGATTAGTTCTGCACAAACAATGGCATCAGTCACAACTTCTCAGCTCCACGAACTCCATAGCAAAACGGAGTAGCTGAAAGAAAGAACATAACGTTGATTGAAGCTGGAGGAACTCTACTAGTAGCAGCCCATCTGCCTGAATACTTTTGGGCAGAAGTTGTCAACACTGCATGCTACACTCAGAACAGATCTCTTGTGTACTCTACAATAAAGAAGACTCCCTACGAGCTATGGAGAGGAAGAAAGCCAAATGTTAGCTAATTCTATGTGTTCGGTTATGCATGTTATATTCTCAACAATGAAAAATAGTATCTGACTAAGTTTCAACCCAAGTCAGACGAAGGAATCTTTCTCGGATATGCCACAAACAGTAAGGCTTATAGAGTGTTCAATAAGAAGACACTAAGTGTTGAAGTCTCGATTCACATCATCTTCGATGAAACAAACTTAGACAAAACTGTGCCTCAAGACATTACGAATGACAACTTAGACACTACGAACGAGGTGGTCGAGCTCAACATTACGATCGTAGTCCCAAAAAATGAAATCGTCGAGCCTGAAGAAGAGATCGTAGAGAGAAATACACCGGACAACGAACCTCCACATCAAGAAGCAGAGGTTAATCTTGAAGAATTCAGACAAGAAGGCATTAGATCAGATGTTCTAATAGGAAACAGATGGGTAAGAGATCACACTCAAGACCTAATCATTGGAAATCCAAATGCAAGAGTCAAGACAAGATCTGCCACCCAGAATGAGTGTTTCTATCTAAGCTTTCTGTCACAAATGGAACCCAAAAAGATAGAAGATGTTATGGAAGACTCAAGTTGGATAGAAGTCATGCAAGAGGAACTAAATCAGTTTGAAAGAAGCAAAGTATGGAGGTTAGTTCCAAGACCTAGAAGTCTCTAGGTTATTGGCACCAAGTGGGTCTTCAGAAATAAGATGGATGAAGATGGGGTAATAACAAGAAATAAGGCAAGACTAGTAGCCAAAGGTTACTCCCAAGAAGAAAGCATCGACTATGACGAGACCTTCGCACCTGTTGCCAGATTAGAAGTAATCAGGATATTCCTTACTTTTGTTTCCCACATAAAGTTCAAAGTCTTTCAAATGGATGTCCAAAGTGCATTTCTGAATGGAGAACTTCAAGAATAATTATATGTGGAGCAACCTCCATGTTTCATCAATCATACTCTCTCTAATTATGTCTATAGATTAGACAAAGCTTTATATGGACTTAAACAAGCACCTAGAGCATGGTATGAAACACTAACTAACTTTCTCATTAAAAATGGTTTCACTAGAGATAGAGTAGATACCACATTATTTCTTAAAAAGCACAAAGGCAAAATCCTATTAGTTCAAATATATGTTGATGACATTATCTTTGGCTCTAATGATGAAAAATTGTGCAAGAGATTTTCCAAGCTTATGCAGAGCAAGTTCGAAATGAGTATGATGGGTGAGCTGAATTTCTTCCTTGGATTAAAAGTAAAGCAGACTGATGAAGGAATCTTCATAAACCAAGCCAAGTACATTAAAGACTTACTTAAAAAGTATGGCATGGAATCAACCTCTCTCATAAAAACACCAATTGCTCCAGTAACCAAGCTTGATAAAGATGAGAAAGGTAAAAGTATTGACATAACTCAATACAGAGGTATGATAGGCTCTCTTCTATATCTAACTGCCAGTAGACCAGACATAATGTTTGCAATATGTATATGTGCTAGATTTCAAGCAAATCCTAAGGAATCACACTTAACTGTTGTAAAAAGAATTTTCAAGTATCTCACAGGCACACATCACTTGGGACTTTTGTATCCCAAGGAGTCCGCCTTTGAATTGACAGGATATACAGATGCTGATTTTGCCGGCTGGAAGATTGATAGAAAAAGTGCCAGTGGCACCTGTCAGTTGCTAGGAAACAGATTTGTGTCCTGGTTCAGCAAGAAGTAAAACTCAGTATCTACCTCAACAGCAGAAGCTGAATACATTGTTGCTGGCAGCTATTGTGCTCAAATCTTATGGATGAAAAATCAACTAGCAGACTATGGGTTTGATTTCAAATCTATACATATTCATTGTGATAACACAAGTGCCATAGCAATAACACATAATCCTGTCATGCATTCTAGAACTAAGCATATAGAAATAAGATATCATTTTATTAGGGACCATGTTCAAAATGGAACAATATCTTTATAATACATCCCTACTGAAAATTAACTTGTTGATGTCTTTACAAAGTCTCTAGATGAATCCAGATTTAATAAATTGATAAGTGAGTTAGGCATGCTAGATCTACAACCATAAACTCTATGCTCTAGTTTGTGCTAACCATGCAGATAAAAAGGCTATGTTTAAAATCGTAGAGATGACTAAAGAGGAACCACAATCGTAGAGCAGCCTCGACATAACAAAGAAGCATCCTGTGATGACATCACTTTTATCAAATCCAAGCAACCCCTCTGATAAGTGCCTCAGGGACAAACATGACCCTTAGTTCAGCCTAAGAGGTTGGCCCTTCCTGAGATACCTTAACCCAGAAGGAATGCTTTGTCAAAGCTAATCACAAGGACCAAGACAGATAGTGATCGTAGAGAAGAGCCAGCAATGAACTCTACAATCGTAGTGCAACCTCGACAATCATAGTCCTCCCAAAGGATACACTAGCTCAGGGGAGCTAAGGGCAGATCAGTATTATCCATATTATTTAAAATCGTGGAGCCCTGCAGAACTCGACACGTGCCCCACTATGCAGATCCTGAGAAGGGAAGTTATAAATACAGCTTAAAAAGGTTTTTGAAAACTCACCCTAGAATTTAAAAATCTCATCTCTCTATACCAGCAGAAACACTAGCTTTTAGAAACCCTCAACCAACCTTAGTTCAAGAAAATAAATGGCTTTTTCAAATGTTATCTCTGGTTACCAACTCTACTTTGATGAATTTAAGACAGCTGACCCTCAGTTTCACAAGATTCTGTCTCTTCTGAAGAAAGTTGGTCTTGAAGAAGCTATGAGCACCAGCACATGGATATACCCAAAGCTGGTGAAACAGTTCTACAGCAATGGAGTCTTTGAGAACGACATCGTCACTACAAGGGTCAAGGGGGAACAAATTAAACTCAAAGCTGAAGATATAAACCTAGCCCTAGGTTTCAAATCAAAGGGACTTGTATCTATAGAGGTCATCGACTTTCATGAAGGTCTGAAGACGATGTGTCACACAAAGTTTCAGAACGTTAAAGGATACAAGAAGAAAGAGTTTCCCCAGAAGTATGAGTTTCTGGCTGACATTGTTGGGAAGTGCATATGCTGTAAAAGCTCTGGCCACGACTCTGTGAATGAAGTTAAACTAAACCTCATGACAGCAATCTGCTTCAGGATTTAACTCAACTATGGGGCCCTACTTATCAATTGGATTGGGAAGTGGATACTTAGTTCAAAGAAATCAAAGAGCACTGGAAAGATGCTCTATGGGCGGTTCATAAGCATAATTCTTCAATCAGCTCTGGGTGACAAAATTGGGGACAATGAAGGAGAATCCATCAATCCCAACAGAAAAATAACCCAGCAACTGTTTCAAAACTTGAAAAGAAATCATGCAAAAAATGTCTGAATGCTGTCTGAATCCAATGGAAGGACTGGTGAAGCAAAGGAATCTGGGCTACCAGGAAACATGTCAGTTGTGAAGGAAACTGATGAAGAAGAAGAAATTAATAAAGAGGAACCCATTCACTTTGATCAGAAAAAGTAAGGGTAAGAGGAAAATGAAGGCTCAAACAACAGAAGAGCCTCAAGGCTCAACTACTGATGCACCCCAAGAGAGTTCAGGCACTGAGACTCTAAAGGAAATGAAGAGGAAAGAGCAGCATTTTGAGGAAGCAGAAGACAGAGCCACCATTTCTCAGCTGCTTAAGAAGGGAAAATGCAGCCACAAAACAAAGAAGTCTTTGCTCTCTTCGATCGTAGAGTCACTACCGAAAGTAGAGTCCAGACTTGACATCACTCCAGAAGTGGAGGCTGCAATAGTATCAATCATTAGAGCTGCAGCAGAAGAAAGCACCAAGGCTGAAACTCAACCCAGAAAGGCAAGGAGAAAGCTCGTCAAGACATATGTACTTAAAAATGTGAAAGCCTTGAAGGAAAAAGAAAGGAAAACAGCTGCATAAAAGGAGCTTCCTAAAGTTCCTACACTGGAGAATGCTCCAGCTGAGGGGGAACTACCTAAAGTTCAATTAAATGATTAGATTGAGGGGGAGTATCTCGAAGTTCCTGTGTAAGAAAAAGCTACAGCTGAGGGAGAGATTCAATAAAGGGAAATCGAAGGTGAAAAAGTTGTGGAGGAAGAAAAGGGCGATGATCAGACAAGGGATTAGGAGATGGTTGAAGTAGTGGATATTTCAAATGAAGAAAATGAAGAAGAAGAGGAAGATGAAGTTAAGATTATAGCAGTAAGCTGGGATGGATATAGGAGAGCCAACTACAATCAACTATTCTCCTATTTACCTATGATGCCCTATCACAGAGCCCAAATTCTCCTTTCCTGGGATCACATGTTCTAGACTTTCAAAGTTTATCCAACAATCTCAGTGCTTGCTCACGGATTCCCAGACAACCTCACGTTTGTCCAGAAGCTAATCACTAACCATCCTTCTTCAGGAACTAGGCATGAGGTACAATCAATTCCCATCTCTTTCAGGGTTAATCACTATCCTCCATCCACCTTCAACCAATTCTATGAAATGCCAAGATGGTTGGAAGTGATACTTCATCCACTAAATCAATTTCCATCTATAGAATCCCAACATTCTGTAACTGATGAACCAAATATGCCTAATTTTATATTGATCTAGTCTCCTACCATCTCTCACTCTACTAATATTGATCCTACTCCAATCGTAGAGTCACCCACTCAACAAGCACCAACATCACCTCCTCCTGAAACTCAACCTCACACACTTGCACCTCCTTCAGATATTCCTTCCTCCTCAACCAATAATTATTTTGATCTTGATCTTGATCTCTACAATCTGTAAAATCAAAATACGAGAGTCTCTCCTCCAAATACTCAACAACTCCTTGAGCTTCTCTCAAATCTTCCTACAAAAATGGAGTTGTCTAATGCATCCCAGAAGGTGACCAAGGATATTCAAGAAGATCTTGAAATTCACTTTGAGCTTGTTCATATGAGGCTAACTCATTTGATCAATGTTGCCAACACCCTCCCCAGCAATCTGAGTACTGAGCTTACAACTAAGCTTAGGGAGATCATCAAGGAAATGATCCAAAGTATTAATGAAAGGGATCAAATTCACTTTCAGGCTGCCAGGAAGCACGAGGAAGCAGTTCTCCTTCTGTAGAAGACTCAAGAATCTCAAAATAAACTTATAAAGGAAAGTATCTCAAGTCTATGAACCTCAATGAAAGAATTCCAAGCATTTTCCATGGGTCAAATGTAACAAACAGAAATTGTCATGGCCATTCTATAAAAGAACAAATCTTGAACTGATTCTCTGGTCCAAGAAAACCGTGAAGATATTGCTCATTCCAGGAATCAGATCCACGAGCTCGTTTAAGGCATGAATCGACTGTCTGAAGACATTCGAACCCTTGATGCTGACATAAAGGGGGAGAATAAAAGGGAAGGAGAGAAAAAAAAAGGCGGAGGCAGAGGGAAATTCATTGCTCAATCTTCAAGAAGCCCTCCCTCAAGACAGCCTCGTCATCAGACTCCACGACCTAAACAGCAGTAAATTATCATGGCGCAATAGCTAAGGAGTCAAGGGCCATCTCCCAGCTCATAAGGGGTAACCACTAATGGCCTACATATGCCAATTGGAGACCCTGCCTTTATGAATAGACATGATCATGAAAAAAGGCTGAGTCAAAGAAAGCTGGAAGATATTGCATGGAGAGACGAAGCCAACAGGAGAAGGAGAGATGCAGAGCATGCCAATCCTCTAAGGAGTAAAAGGTAAAAGAAATAGAGATAAGTTAGAACCCATTTCTTATTGATGTAACTAAGCTTTATTGTAATATTTATCTTTACAAACATCAATAAATTCATGCTTATTCTCTAGAGATTTCAGCTGCTCACTGAACCACTAAGTCATATTTACTTTCTAACAATTGCATCTAGAAATTGATGATCATGATACAAATCTCCTTGGTTATGTCAACATCAAATAGGGAGAGATGGTTGGGAAATTGCATATTTAAATTTGATGTTGAAAGTAAATATTCATGCTAAAGTCCTTCTAGGAATACATGTACAAGGACTTAGTGGTAGATCAAACTTGTTAGGTTGATCTGAGCTTTAATGTTTGTCATTATGTAAATGAATGTGTTAGGAATAAACATGTGAATGATATTCCTATTTATATATGATTTGATTATGATATATATATGAATGAATATGCAAGTATGCTTACATTAAGAAAAGTTGTAAAGTCCTTTGATAGATAATAGAAACATATGTATAAGGACTTAGAATAAATTGATCAAATTTGTTAGCTTCCTACATAAGCAAAACAGGTTTGTAAAGTCCTTAAAAAGAAATGATGTACAAGGACTATAAATATAGAAAGATCAAGCATGTTAGGTTTATCTTATAATGTAATAGATAGGCTTGTCTGATCATCGAGCACTGCACCACAAATCGTAGTCTGCCAGGAGAGTCAAGGAAAACTCGAGAGCTATCGAGGCAGGATCGTAGTCTGCAAGATAGTAGATCTCAAAGTTCGTAGACTGCTAGGAGAGACGAGGAAGGATCGTAGTGTGTCGAGTAGAACTTCCTTTGAGTCATAGTCTGCTGAGGAAGTCATATTCAGAATCGTTGAGATAACCTGCCTACGAGCCAACCGAGCATCTGCCGAAGCCATGTCAAGAATCGTAGACTACACTCAGAGTCGTAGAGTCTACTGATCATATCAAAGGCAAAAGTCGTAGTCGAGCAAGATCAGATGAAGACAACGAACACAAAGTCAGAAATCGTAGAGTGCCAAGATATGATCTCGGAGTCATAGTGTCTACACAGCCGAAGCTGAATTGTAGAGTGTAGAGCTGAGACTTCAACAGATGTGCTTACAACGCCAAAGTAGAATCGTAGAGCAAACACAACTCTCAACAATTGAGCACTCCCAGAATATCTAAAGGAACAAAGCCTCTAGTTGGTACTGCAAAGATACATCCCACCTAAACGAAACCAGAGACCACTCAATGAATGGCATGTAAGCTAACAGAAGATCTAAGCATCAACTCAATCAACATCCAGATTGAGTTATGAAGCCATTCAAGATGAAGTCTTCCACAAGTTGATCATAAGAAGACTTCAGTAACTGACTAAGGAATGTCAGCAAGTGCAGTTGCTGTCAAGTCAATAGAGGACAACGATCTTGAAAGCAACCAGGATCATAGTGTTTGCCAAACAAAGAAGGAACAAATGGAGTGTACACAAAGATATTGGTCAGTTTCTGAAGAACAAGGCTACAGTGATTAAGTATTGGGTCAGTCCATTGATGATAAGTGAACGGGAGATCACAAGGAGAAAGCGAGCTGGACACACCACAAATCTAAAGTGTCTTGTTATTCAGAAGGGGCCAGAGCAAGGAGTCAAACTTTCAGTATCTGAGAGCAGTCGAAGCAAATAGAAGTGTTGAAGCACTACACAACAGAAGGAAGAGGTGTTCTACACTGAAGATTAAATGAACACTCTTCAAAGATCGTAGTGTTGACTCTACACATAAATGAGCAACAGTCAACAAGACACTACGATCAGGTTCAAGAAAGCATGCATCAGAATCGTAGAGTTCGGTCATCTGAAGATTGAAGCATTGGCAACGGTTCAATCTGAAGGTTTGTATTCGGACAAGTGCTTATTGAGAGCATCGATGCAAAAGGACAACCTCTGATCGAGAAATCAGAAGGGGGAAATAAAGTCGTCGACCTGCCCGTGACATCAAAGTAACATCTCTGACGGGGTAGGTGAAACAGTAGACTGCAGTGTCAGAAACTCAGAAAAGGGGATGTCATGTCCCATCTGCAGTTTACATCAAACAACTCAAGATCTGCGAAGCAATTCAAAGAGCTTTGAACGGTTACTTTCCAACGAAAAGATTGGGAAGGAATATAAATCAGTTAGAGCTTCAAAGATCAAAGGTTGCTGGAGTTGCTGAATTTGGAGAAATGGTGGACTGATCTAACCAACGTAAAATAGTGAGTGACCAATGAAGGTCCGAAGGCTCACTCTACGATCCACCAAGAACACTTAGAGACAGACAAAGAAAGAAGTAGATGTGAGAGTTCTACAATGTAGAAGTGAGAGTTCAACTACAAGAAGAGTGTTCTGAACTGCCGAGAGAAAGAATAGCATCAATGTCATCTTGATGTCCATCATGGGAAGACTCTAAGTACCAGAGAGAAGAGCCTACAGTCATCTTAGCAAGTCCTTCATGAGAAGGCATCAAGTATCAAGAAAGAAGATCACCAACGCCATCATGGTGTCAAGAATGTGAAAGTTTCTAAGTACCTAGCAGAAGAGCTTACCGTCATCTTAGAAATTCATCATGTGCAGCCCTCAAGTATCAAGAAGAATGATCTTCAAGGTAGTTTGTGATGCCCCCAAAATAGGTATACATCACACATTCTGAGTCGCCAAATACATGGTACAAAATTCAAATACAACTTAATTATACAACTATAGTGTAAAGTACGACAAAATATAAGCTGGGAGTTTCAATACGAATATTGTTTTCTAGACAATATCCAAACTCAAATTCAATATTATTACATTTATTTTCACACTACTTCACAAAATAGTGAGGACTACTAATGCAAACATCTGGATCGTCACTCTTTTCTCTTAGTAGTCCCAGCTATATTCTTATTTCCTGAAGAGAACAATGAAAGCAAAAGGGTGAGCTCAACTAGCCCAGTAAAAAATATTATGACTAAGATAATGCAGAATAAATTATCATTAGCCTTCAACAGTATAACAACTGATAGAATATAATAGACAACAAGTTTTAGATCAACAACTGCAGCGGAATAAGCAATCAATGAGAAGTGTCAAGTAGAGCATGATATCTACTATCTTCTATGATTTAAAAAGTTTATCATCAATTTTATCGCTGAGACTCAGCTTAATAAATAATCAACATCACCGAATCCTCCCTGCACTACGGGCCAAGGATATTCTTTAGTATCACGACCACGAATTATCCATGCATTACGGGCCAAGGATAATCGTGTTTTCATTAACGGTCCTGATCATGCCATAAAATAATTCATCTTTGGACCCTTGGCCGAAGAGAACCCATGGCCATAATTATACCAAAAACTGTCCATTAATGCACTACGGGCCAATAAGGACTTTTACCACATCATTTATAACATTACGATCATGATTATATCGAATAATCTCTGGTCATAATCATACCAAGTCCATCTATACACTACGGCCAAAGATGACTTTCAACATAATATAAGCATGAGGATGATGACAATGACATAATAATTCAATAAAACAAGTTCAAGGATAAATTTTAAAGATTTATAATTTAATTTATCCAGAATTCAATAACGTTCAAATTGTCAACATGATATTGCTTTGTGGAGTAAAATTCAAGAATAATATTATATCAAAAATAATTTGGACCGAAAAGAAATCAATTTTTGTCATGAATAGTGCCTCGGGTGAATAGTAACTGAGTGAATAGTACCCGTAAATAGTAACCCTGTGAATAGTACCCCGGCATAAAAAAGTTAAAACTTATCAAGAATGCTCAGAATAATATTTCCATGAAAAGATACTGGATGAAGCGCAAATATCAAGGATATTCTACTAATTTCATGGAGTATAAAAGCCAAAACTTTAACAAAATGAGTATAGAATTCGAAATCTGAAACGAAATAATATTACTTACATACTACAAAGTATGGAAGAGAATATTATTTCAAGCGAATATTGAACAAAAATAACATCCCTTACGAATATTAAACGAAAATAATATTCATTACGAATATTAAATGAAAATGATATTCCTTACGAATATTGAACGAAAATAATATTCATACAAATACGAAAAATAATCTCTTCAGAATATGAGATAAATAATACCCCTTACCTTGAAAAGAAGAGTATTCCAACTGGTAGAGCTGGGATATTCTTGAAGAAAACTTTCATTATTTTCTAAACTCAAAGCTTTCTAAAACTCGAAAGAAATACGCTCAATATTATAGAAGAAGAATTCTTTGATTTTGGTGTTATTTTCAATTCTAACTAAGTATCCTATTTATAGGAGAATGGAAAGGATACTATTTGAAATTTGAAATCACGGACTGCACAGGAAAGTGTCACAGACGAATTCGCCGGCTAAATTTTTGATTTTCTGATTTACTATGCAAACACTATGCAGACACTATTCAAACACTATGCATAATAAAATATAATATATTCTATTTTTTATAAAAAAAACTAAACTTATTATAATATATATAATAAATATATATAACCTACATCACACGGCATCACCCGTGTGATGCCTTTCCTTTCTATAATTTGCTTTAAGTATATATATATATATATATATATATATATATATATATATATATATATATATAATTAGTACAACATCACCACCACCATATATTCTCCCTCCCATTTCCTTATCCCTTATTTACATGGCATATCACACATTACACATACTAACACACACACAAACATTTTTTTACTTTCCCACCATCCTCCACTAACTTTTATTTAATATATTTAATATATATATATATATATATATATATATAATACTAACACTCCCTTCCAAGCACGTTTTCTCCCCCCACCCCTATTTTCACTTTCTTCCACGTGGGCCCCATGTGTTCCCCTCCCACCAACATGTCACCATCACAAGTGGGTCCCATTATATATATACCGAATAATTTTCTACTGATTATTTTGAAAAATGGATAAATGGAGGTCCAAATACTAAGCAAAATTTACAACAAATATTTCATAAAAAATCCCCTCAATATTTTTAACAACCTTTATTCATATTATTATAACTCGCAATATTAACAACCAGATCGTTTCCAGGAAAGAGGGGACTTTTCGATAAGAATTTCTCACTATTGGTGCACAATTAGGTGACCAAACCTCTCCTCGACAGAACTTTTTAGACATTGTTAATTATGCAAATAATAATAGGAATAACTTGTCATCTCAATTATTGATTTAATAATATATAAAATATCGATAATAATTGAATCAAATAACGTGAGATACTATGCAGCAATTATTATAGCAATAATTGAACAAAACTGAGAGACTTCTCACGTAAGCATCAATAATCAATATTGTGTGCTACTATGCAACCACGCGTATTACTGTACTTTTATCACCGGGTGATTCAACAGTTAATGGTAAAACTTCTGCTGTTATATTCATAAAAAGATATTTCTGTCATTTTCTAACTCTGACAATAATTCCGTTGTGGGATCCACCAATGATTGTGTCGTCGTACGAATATTGTAACGCCCCCAAAATAGGTCCATTCCATCCAACCTATTCTGAGTGGTCAAATACATGGTACAGAAAACAACTACAACTTTATTACAATAATTGTCGTGCAAAATACAACAACACATATGCTGTGAGTTTAGATACAAATATATACCAACTGTGACTCATGTCCCAACCTTGGATAGCACGTCATAATGACACCTTACATAAAGGTATAGTTAAAAACTGTTTTAGAAATTAGAATCTTTGGAAAGTGCTCAAGGAAACCCTCGTACATGGGAGGCCATGCGTCTAGGTTATGATAGATATCATATGGCCACAGAATTATTCTTGGTTGACCCAATAGACCCCAAAGAAAAACGAGAAGATTACTATCATATTCTTCCCAATGGTGAGTCTTCTCTTGACATATCATTATCTCTACTGTCTCTAATTGAGAATTATACTTCAAACAAACACCAAGATTATATAGGTAGTGCTCGTATATATACTCAACAAGTAGATGAGCACATCCCTGTCTTATGATGACACGAGGTTGTATGTCGTTAGACATCTTGTATGATAGTGGCAAAACACCCTTCCAACGTTGGATTCGCTTCACCCTAGATGATTCACCAAATATAACTACTAAATGAACTTTTTTATACTGCTTCGGGAGAACCTCCACAGCTAGAGACCACCGTTCTATTTCCCCGTTACCCTCGCTCGACCCAGCTACACTCTTATTACCTGAAAGGAATTGTGAAGCAAAAGGGTGAGCACAACTAGCTCAGTAAAGAATATCTTGACTAAAGATAATTAAATTATCAATAGCCTCCATCAATAATAAATTAGAGATTTAGAACATATGGTAAATGATAAAAATTTCAACCATAGTTGCAGCGGAACAAGCAATCCATTAGAAGAGTCAAATAGACCATAAAGTCTATTATCTTCTCCATGTTAAAAGTCCACCAACAATGTTTTATCCCTGTAACATCAATCAACAGTTCCTTTCCACAATCATATGAATAACTCATAATCATAATTGTGATTCTAAATTTCACATCCAAGACGAAGATAATTTTCATCACCTATCTTTACCTGAAACATCAAATATCATGGTTATACCAAATCACAGTTCCTGTTCATAATCATACTAATAAATTCATCTTTACACCACGGGCCAAAGATATTCATCAACAATTCATCTTTACACTACATGCCAAAGATATTCAACAACAAGTCATCTTTGCACTACGGGCCAAAGATATTCATCAACAACTCATCTTTGCACTACAGGCCAAAGATATTCCACAATAGTTCATATTTGCACTACAGGCTAAATATATTATTATCTCAAAGAAATATATAATCAATTCAGAATTTATATAACCAATAATTATAACCATGTTGATCATTTCACTTTTGCACTTAAGCTAAAGATATTCAATTATAAATTCAATGGTCATGATCATACCAGTCACAATTCAACTTTTCACTACTGGACAAAGAGAACACTAGTCATGATCATACCAATAATCTACCCATCTTTACACTCCAGTGAAAGAGAATTTCAACATCAGGGTTATAAAAATGTTATATATGATAACAAAATCAATATAATCAATACATAGTTTTAATCTCCAGAGTAATATTCATAAATCAACTATAATTTGGTTAGAAAAAGAAACCAATTTTGTCATGAATAGTAACTCGTGATTAGTAACTCGTGAATAGTAACTCGTGAATAGTAACTCATGAATAGTAACTCGTGAATAGTAACTAGTGAATACTAACTCATGAATAATAACTCGTGAATAGTAACTCATGAATAGTAACTTATGAATAGTAACTCGTGAATAGTAACTCGTGAATAGTAACTCATGAATAGTAACCCCGACATGAAAAGATAAGAATTTCACAAGAAAAATCTTACCAATATTCCGGTATAATGATATTGAAAGAAATAATATCATTTTAAAAAAAATACATCCCTTATTATCCCTTACCTCAAAAGA
Organism: Panax notoginseng; assembly: GCA_016801055.1. NCBI lineage: Eukaryota > Viridiplantae > Streptophyta > Magnoliopsida > Apiales > Araliaceae > Panax > Panax notoginseng. The sequence continues at coordinate 109,653,686 of CM029017.1, forward strand.
GCAGTACCTCTGACTCGAATAACGCTGAATGAACTTGCACCGTATAGCAGCACTCAAGATATCAAAATACTCACAAGAATACGCTCGATATATAGAGAGAGAAATAGAGAGAAAACTTCAGTTTCTGGTGTGATTTTCAATTCTAACCTAAGCACCCTATTTATAGAAAAATGCTTAGAACACCAAAACAGAAAATTGAATATAATATTAATATAATTACAAAATATTCAAGCCCACCTCTAGATACTTAAATTCATCCATAAACACATGATAACCTTCTAGAAAAAGTAAGAAAAAACGTTTTTCTTTAAAATAAAAATTAAAACTTCTAAAAATCAATTATTTCGGAACTTCAGAACTTCAATAATTCATAATAAATAGCCCTTTTATCAGAAAATTCGAATCTCACGTGTTTTTATAGAAAATTCAATTCTCTACAACTTTGTAGAAGAAAGTTTTTCCAAATTCCAAACAGAAATTGACCGAAATCTACAAACGGGCGATTTTACAGTCAATAATAAATTTTCGGTCAAGAATTGTGTCCACCAACACACAAAACATGTGTTAATCATTTAATGCCACAAAAATACTCTTCCTCCTCATATACTCATATATCCCACATTCATTGTAAAAATACCACCATCAATATATTATTAAAATAATATATTTAAATGAATTATTTTATCAGAAAAAGATAAAATATTAATTTTCAACAATTGTCACATTAAAAATTTTCTCCATCTATATCCATACAAAATCAATATTTATTCATCATATAAATCAATAATTAATTATACACAAATAATATTACAGAATCACAGTACTGGCAACCAGGCCGTTCCCAGGAAAGAGGGGGCTTTCCAATAAGGATCTCTCCTTAATGGCGCGCAATTAGATGACCAAACCTCTCCTTAGACAGAACTTTCTAGACATTGCCAATAATGTTATCTAATAATATTATTCAGATAATATGAATTATTGCTCCGATAATAGAAAATATTGTGTAGTGACAATTATTAAAATAACAGTAATATAAAATATCAACGCAGCAATTATTGAATCAATAATATAAAATACTGAACAGTAATTACTGTAACAATTATTGAGTAATGCCTTTTTACGTAAAAATCAATAATTGGTGCAATACCGTGTGCTACTGTGCAACAACGCGTATTACTGTGTTTTAACCACCGGGTATTCTAACAGTGTTAACGGTAACAACTACGTCGTTATTTATAAACAACTTACTCTTATCGTTTTCTTCATCCAATCGCTTTTCGTTATGGGGCCCACAAAAGACTGCGCCGTCGTACGAATATTTTCCGACAGTAAGAATATTCCACGACCAAGCGAATATTCCCCGACAACAATGAATATTTTATAACCACTTGTGTATTTCGAAAAAAAATTCATATATCACCCTTAACTTTAACATTTATCAATTTAACCATTTACTAAATAGAAATTATAAGAAAAATTGAATACTTTTATTTCATAAAATTCGGGGTCTTACAAATATTCCCTGACAAAAAGAATATTCCCCGACCAATCGAATATTTTATAATAACTTGCTTACTTTGCAAAATTTATAAATATTACCTACAACTATAACATTATCTCAAATCCACACCATAATATAAAAAAAATATTTCGAGAAAATTAAAATATTTATTCATAAAATTCGGGGTCTCACATAGTTCATCAAGGGATCATCAGAAGTGGTTGAGTAACTGAAGAAGCTGAGCATCATGCAACACTCAACTGCACTTCAAGGATGATCACGCCAAGCTGCTAAGTATAGAAGATGTTCAGAGCTTAAAGACATCTTAGCAGCTCAGCATCAACAACTCCAACAAACAAACAACATCAACAACAAGAAGCTAGGGTCTGAGGGGTCTTTGTCCGGAGGGACTAAATGAAGTTCCAAGCCTGCTGAGCTTGAAGAGTTCCTAGGGAACTAGATAAGTTCCAAGGCTGATGGCCTTGAAGAGTTCTTAGTGAACTAAAGTCCCAAGGCTGCTGGCCTTGAAGGAATCTTAATAATTCAGGGTGCTGCCCTTCCTTAGTGGAAATCCTGCTAGTTGAAAGCAGAAGAGTGGATTAGGAGCTTGAGTCTCTGAACCACTTAAAACCTTTTATGTCTTTTACTTTATGTCATTTACATTATGTACATTAACTGCTATAACTGCTATGCATGTTTTAACTGCTTTCTACTGAACTAACTCTACAAACAATGTATGTCTGATTATGAATATATCATGAAGGAGATCTTTTACTTATTCCGTTGTGCTTGAAAAGATTCTTATGTTTATCATATGCTAATTCATGAGCAATACAAAATAAATGAGAAAAGTATTTGAAATTAAAAAGGATCTATTCAACCCCCCCTATAGATCTATATTATGCCTACTGGGAACTAACAATTGGTATCAAAGCAGGATCTCATGCTATATTCAAAAGTTAATCGCTTTGTGTCTGATCCTAGGCACAAACATTGTTCTAAACTTAGTTTAGTAGTAAATCACTTGTTATATGCAGATGAGCTCACACGTCGAAAATATTGTGTACAGGTAAAATGTGTATATACACCTGAAGTTGCTCAGATTGTCCATGTTCTTGATTGCCATATCAACAAGACCAATCCTTGCATGTGGTCAATCTTATAGTCTGAAGACCAGGCTAGGAAGCTCAAGAGGCATCAACAAAAAAAATTCAAACATCCTCCAAGCCTGAAAAGATGAAAAGGCCATACATGCTAAGAAATGCTTATTCAGAGAAGAAAGGAGAACCTCTCAAACATGTATTTGGCCAACCAGCAGCTGGATGTAAACCTTGTGAACTCAAGGATACCAAAGAACCAAGGATACTGAGAGTCTCTTAACATACATCTTTAAGACCACGACTGATTGATTGAAGGTCAACTGGAGTAATAAGTTGTCAGGAGCAAATGTGAAGCTATGCATATCAATGCCTATCCTCAGCATATCCAAGTTAAATGACTGTCAAGAAACTAACAGTAGAAAGGTATGGTTCCTCACTAATATAAATATGTACATCATGTTGCACCTCCTTATGCACTATAACAGTATCCTGTCAAGAGATCATAATCTACCTAAAAAGGTGAAGAGAGAAAGTACACTGAGGTTGGAAACTCAAATGCTTACAAACTTTCTCTCCATCCAAGTTTTAGGTTGAAGATGACATCTTGAAAGAAATCTGAAATAGGTCATAAGCATACAAAGGTTAAATTAATCTTATGTGGAGTAATCTTTGCTGATGGGTTAGTATGTATGTACAAGCCTATGTTCCAAGTGTTTGATAACATACAGAGTATGATCAGTTCTACAAAAGTATCTTGAAGATTCATAGAAACTGATCACCTCCATGAATCAACCAGATACATATAAGTAATAATATTGATTCTCACTCTGTGAACATTTAAACTCTGTGAACATAACCAAGCAAATGATAAAACCATCAAAGAAAAGAGTGTTTTATTAAAATGGAAAATCTAACACACACTCACCATCATGCATCTCAAAATGTATTATCTAAATTTGTTACATGCATAAATATAATTGTTGGTGATCAATATGATGTTAATTCTAATATATGAGGAATAGGGTTTTTGAAGGCTAACCTAGCATGACCCATTTAATTATGGGTACCAAAAATAGAAATGTATCTAACCTGCAGGTACTTGGTCTATCTGGCCACACTAAGGAATGCTGAAGTAGAAGACTTCAGTCAAGAAGATTCAACCAGCAGAAGGCTTAGGACTGTTCAGAAATAATTCTGATAAAACTCCTATATGTCAAAGCCTGTTCTTGAAGACCTGTTGAGCTAATCTAAATGAAGCTCACATGGCGGCTGATCTTTGTATGAAAGCAAGCCATTCAACCAAAGATGAAAAAGGGTCTTAGATGCTCAAGCATGCAAAGCTTGTCCTCAAGTCACCAGAGGATCATCGAGCATCAAACATGAGGAACTCATTACGGTAGCAGAACTCCACAAGTACAAACTGTAAAAGAATACTACGTTCGTAGTGTTATTAAATGATCGTAGAATGATCAGTCCTGGAGATATCCATGTTTACGATGTAAACAGATTTAATTGTCAGTGGTGATTCCAGTCAAGAAAGAGACATGCAAGGATGCCTCCTAATGCACATAAAGAAAAAGAAATCACACATCACTAAGAAGACAGTATAAACATGGGGAAGTAGTGATCTGTTAAGTAACAACAGCACTGAGATATACTATAAAGCAATGTACCAACTACAGAGTCCCAAAATATTGTGGCTAATGAACCAAATGAAGATCCATAGTCAGTATGAACGTCTTAACACATACTACTGATAACTTATCAACCACCCAACTTAAAATTGTGGAGTGCCTACGATCAAACATCTTATCGTAGTGTAAGAGCAGGAGGACACCACGATTACAGCAAATGCAATTGTCTAAAGGTTATAGAGGACCTCCCCATCAGAAAAGGTCAAATGAGATATCAGTGCAAATCACTTCTAAAGTATTTCATCTGGAAAGCGCCTCAGGGGCAAACCTGACCCTTAGCTCACTCTAAGAGGTTGGCCCTTCCTGACCTACCTTAACCCAGAAGGATTGCTTGATCAAGTTCATCTCAAGGACCAAGACAGTCAACGATCGTAGAGTAGAGTTTGAAGAGAACTCAACGATCGTGATGCAACCTCAATGATCGTAGTGCAACCTCAGCGATCATAGAAGCAGACTCGACGATTGTAGTCTTACCAAAGGATAATCTAGCTCATGAGAAGCTTAGAAGAACGGGACAATTGCTCAACCATTCAGATTATGAGGAGATAAGTTAGAATACAGTTTGGAAAGATATCATGCAAACGCACCTCAGAACTTAAGTGCCTAAATTGGTATGGGGTATATCAATGGTCAAGCTATATAGTTTCAAGATGAGAATTAATGTCAAAACCATCCACTGCAGCATCTCTCAAAAGTTGATCGTTGAGTCAACAAAGGAAAACGTAGAGTCCATAGCTGCCTTACCATGCTACTCTACGAACCAAAATGGTCAACGGTCAATCCACGTCATTGACAACTATTTGTTTTAAAAAGGGACATTAAGCTGAAGAGTTAATGGGGGAGTTACAGCTCATTACTGAGCAACGTGCAACCAATAATTGGTTAACACATCACAGCTTACGATGAGTCAAAAGGAACTGCCATAAAGGCAAATTCAAAAATTGCAAACAGTTAATAGAAACTATCAAATCTCTCTCCCTCCCATTTTTAAACCCTAGAATCATCTTCGAAGCCAAAATCAATAAAACCTCTAGAGCCCAAATCACAATCAGCTATTTCTCATAAATCTTTCTGAATCAAATATCCATTTTCCTCAAACTATTCAAATGGAAGATTGGCGAGTAATCACTGGCATTCAGCTCGAAACCAAGTCGTTTGAGAAATCCGAAAAGAAGTTCAAAGGCATTCTTGAACTTATGAAGAAAGCTGGATTTTCAGAATGTCTTGAGGCAAGCACTCGAGTATATACTGAACTGGTTAAGGAGTTCTACTCAAATGCATCCATAAATGTCAGAACCTTTTCTACCAAGGTTAAAGGTCAATCTCTAAAACTGAAATCATCAGATATCAATCAATGCTTAGGCTTTCCTGACCTAAGACTGAAAAGCCTTGATGAGATCGACACTGAACAAGCAAAGAAGATTATGGGGTACCAAAGAAACCCTAGTCTGAAGGACATAAAGAAGAAGGAGGTTTCAGAGGAATTCGAGTTCCTTGTTGAGATTGTGGGAAAATATATACTATGCAAGGATACTACACATGACACTGTGTTTGATCAGCAGTTGAAGATCATGTCCGTAATAGTTATGAAGAAGCGAATAAACTTTGGAGCTATCTTGTTCGATCAGATCTCCAAATGGGTAAAAAGGGTTGAGATAAAGAAGTCTACAGATAGACCTCTGACTAAAGTCTTTCATGGAAGACTACTCAGTATTGTGATGAAGAAGAAGTTGAGAAGCAAGATCAAGGATGATGAGGGAGAGCCTCTAAATGTTCATAAAGTGATGTCTCCTCAGTTATTAGTAAACTGGAAGAAGGACCCAAAGGAAAACAAGAGGTTAACAACAACAGGGAGCAGCAGAAAGAACTCTGCAAAAAAGCGGAAGGCAAAGGAGGTGGAAAGCTCTGAGTCTGGTGACTTTGCACCAGCAGCATCCACACCAGTAAAGAAGAGATCTAGGAGTATAAAGAAGAGATCTAGGAGTATAATGAAAATAGAGGCTCTACCAAGAAGTCTCTCCACTTAAGACAAGGATGAAGAAGAAAAAGCCCTGACTGCAGAAACCACCAAGAGAAGAAGTAACAAACTGCTTCAAGGGCCATCAAGAAAGAAAGCTAAGGTGGAAACTAGGTCAGCACCAGTTTCTAAAGAAAGTACATCTGACGAAGAAGAGGACGTAGAGTCAAAAAAAGAAAAGGGAACTGATGATGTCAAGACTGAGTCCCCAAAGAACAAATCCAGCGATGAAGATGGAACTGGATTCATGGAAAAAATGCAGACTTTGATGATGAAGAAGAATGCACAAGCCTTATGTCTAACTCTTAGAGCATTTACGCTGATGATGAAGAAAAGCTACAAGATGACCCAACTGCATCTCCAAATGCAAATGCTCCAACAAGCCTAGATGACGGGTCAAATGATGTTGATTCGGAAGAAGAAGGACCTGCCCCTACAAATGCTGAACGTCAAGGAAGTTTGGCTGATGATTCAAAGGCCTCAGAGTCTGAAGAGGAAGAAGAGTCTGACTCTCCCATAGCTGAACCCCCAAGGAGAAGGAAGAGCTACAGACTACTAGCTAAATTTGCCTCCAAGAAGAAAAGTAATCACTCTACTACAGTCATTAAAGTAAGTGATGATGAATCTGTATCAAAGGAAGAGAGTGTTGAAGATGGGGCTAGTAATGAAGAAGATGAATCCAAGGAAGATTTTGTTGAAGAAGGTTCTGGTAATGAAATTCAGCAAGAAGAATTCGCTGATGAATCTGATGAAAGGAGTCAGCAAGATTCAAGCTCAAAAAGTGAAGAATTGGAAAAAGATTCTGGTTCTGTAAATCAGGAATCAGAGGAACCAGCAGACTATAATGTCCTCTCTCCAACTAGAATCAGCAAAAGAATAGTGGTAGAAGTTTTTGATGAACCAGCAGAACACCCAGCAGAAAGATGGGTAAGATATGGCAATGAACAGCTCAAGGTTGTAAGGATAACTACACATGATCTGTTCAAAAATTAGAACAACATGGAGTTAGACTGCATGACTATCCTCTATAATCCTGATGATCTATTGATGAGATGGTTTTTCCAATGGATGCCTTGGTTAAAGGCACATACGAAAAGAGATGGAAGCTACTTCAGCTGGTGCTACTCTTAGTTTCCAAGCATGGGGCTGGTGGTACAGAACTTCCCAAGGGTGAAGAGATTTGAAATAATGTTGATCAAAGACCAGCCCCACTACAAAGTCTACAGGCATGCTGGTAACCACTATATTCCCTATGATCGTAGAGTGGACTCTGAAAGCAGAAGGATTATGGCCAAGGAGATAATCGTAAAGTTTGTTCACTCTACCACTGACGGTGTTCAAGTCCAAAATGAGGAGCCTCCATATGCCCAAGCACAGCTATCTGACATTCTTTCATCCTCCAATAACAATTGGTACTCAACGATTGTTCAGATTCTCAACGCTTTCGAAAATTTGTCCAGAGATAAAAATTGTAGAGTCCAATCTAGTGTTCAACAAGAAGCTGCCCAACCAGATGACCAAATTCCTATGGAGCAGGAGCTGTTGAAGAATTTTGCTGAGCTGGTTGAGAAGATATCTCTAATCAATGAAGAGTCAAAGATGTTAATAGCAACAGAAGATAACTCAGTTCAAGACAGACTTCAAGCAACTATGGTTGATGTATCTCTCAAAATTAAAGAGAGAGATCAAATCTATTTGAAGGCCATGCATGATCAGAAGACAGAAGCTCTACGAGCACAGAAGGCCAATGAAGAGCAAGTCCAAGCCCTCTCTGATAAGATTGACAACATGAATCAATTTTTCTCCATGCAACTTGAGTTGAGCCAACAAGAACTCAAGATTTAAGTTGGTAACTCCTCCTATCTGATGGAGCAACTAATGTCTAACATGGAGCAGCTCTCCCAAATGATTAATAACAAAAAGGGAGAGAAAAAGAGGAATAGAAAGAGGCAGAGTAAGAGGCATTCAAGAAAGAGCAAAGAAAGCAGAAGGAAAGAAGAGAAGAAGACGAAGAAGAAGAAGTCGAGTCATCGTCTGAGGGGGAGCCAAAGGATGATGAGCCTGTGTTTGCAAAGGCTGAGGGGGGAGCCAGAAGAAGAAGAGGAGGAGCATACATCTGAGGGGGAGCAGACAAATGAAATGAAATCCACATCCCAAGGTGAGCAGGAGCAAAAAGGTCAAACAGATGAATAGCTGATCAACAGACATCCTGGAGCCAAAAAGGTACATCTCTAACTAGTTATGTATGTTCTGGATCCAGAATGTAAAATGTCAGTGTATTAAATTACATATTATTATAAATGACATTCATGATTATCTATTTTAGAAATACAGTTGCTCACTGTATATAAGATTCATTCATAACATGCATATGCACTTATTATTTTTGTCATAATCAAATAGGGGAAGATTGTTAGGAATAAACACGTGAATGATATTCCTATTTATATATGATTTGATTATGATATATATATGAATGAATATGCAAGTATGCTTGTATTAAAAAAAGTTATAAAGTCCTTTGATAGATAATAGAAACATATGTACAAGGACTTAGAATGAATTGATCAAATATGTTAGGTTGATCCTACATAAGCAAAACAGCTTTGTAAAGTCCTTAAAAAGAAATGATGTACAAAGACTATAAATATAGAAAGATCAAGCATGTTAGGTTGATCTTATAATGTAATAGATAGGCTTGTCTGATCATCGAGTACTGCACCACAAATCATAGTCTTCCAGGAGAGTCAAGAAAAACTCGAGAGCTATCGAGACAGGATCGTAGTCTGTAAGATAGTAGATCTCGGAGTTCGTAGACTGCCAGGAGAGACGAGGAATGATCGTAGTGTGTCGAGTAGAACTTCCTCTGAGTCGTAGTCTGTTGAGGAAGTCATATTCAGAATCGTAGAGACAGCCTACCTATGAGCCAACCGAGCATCTGTCGAAGCCAAGTCAAGAATAGTAGACTACACTCAGAGTCGTAGAGTCTACTGATCATATCAGAGGCAGAGATCATAGTCGAGCAAGATCAGATGAAGACAACGAACACAAAGTCAGAAATCATAGAGTGTCAAGATCTGATCTCGGAGTTGTAGTGTCTACACAACTAAAGTTGAATCATAGAGTGTAGAGCTAAGACTTCAACAGATGTGCTCACAATGCAAAAGTAGAATCGTAGAGCAAACACGATTCTCAATAATTGAACACTCCCAGAATATCCAAAGGAACGAAGCCTCTGGTTGGTACTGCAAAGATACATCCCACCTAAAGGAAACCAGAGAGCACTCAACGAATGGTATGTAAGATAAAAGAAGATTAGGTCTTCCACAAGTTGACCATAAGAAGACTTCAGTAACTGACTAAGGAATGTCAGCAAGTGCAGTAGCTGTCAAGTCAATAGAAGACAACGATCTTGAAAGAAACTAGGATCTTAGTGTTTGCCAAACAAAGAAGGAACTGATGGAGTGTACACAAAGATACTGGTCATCCTCTGAAGAATAAGGCTAAAGTGATTAAGCATTGGGTCAATCCATTGCTGATAAGTGAATGGGAGATCATAAGGAGAAAGCAAGTTGGAAACGCCACAAATCTGAAGTGTCTTGCTATTCAGAAGGGGCCAGAGCAAGGAGTCAAACTATCAGTATCTGAGAGCAGTCGAAGCAAACAGAAGGATTGAAGCACTGCACAATAGAAGGAAGAGGTATTCTACACTGAAGATCAAATGAACACTCTTCAAAGATCGTAGTGTTGACTCTACACGTAAATGAGTAACAGTCAACAAGACACTACGATCAGGTTTAAGAAAGCATGCATCAGAATCGTAGAGTTCGATCATCCGAAGATTGAAGCATTGGTAACAGTTCAATCTGAATGTTGGTATTCAGACAAGAGCTTATTGAGAGCATCGATGCAAAAGGACAACCTCTGATCAAGAAATCAGAAGGGGGAAATAAAGTCGTTGACCTGCCCGTGACATCAAAGTAACATCTCTGGCGGGGTAGGTGAAACAGTAGACTGCAGTGTCATAAAGTCAGAAAAGAGGATGTCATGTCACATCTGCAGTCTGCATCAAACAACTCGAGATCTGTGAAGCAATTCAAAGAACTTTAAACGACTACTTTCCAACGGGAAGATTGGGAAGGAGTATAAATCAGCTAGAGCTTCAAAGATCAAAGGTTGCTGGAGTTGCTGAATTTGGAGAAATGGTGGACTGATCTAACCAGCGTAAAATAGTGAGTGACCAATGAAGGTCCGAAGGCTCACTCTACGATCCACCAAGAACACTTAGAGACAGACAAAGAAAGAAGTAGAAATGAGAGTTCTACTACAAGAAGAGTGTTCTGAACTGCTGAGAAAAAAAAGAGCATCAATGTCATCTTGATATCTATCATGGGAAGACTCTAAGTACCAGAGAGAAGAGCCTACAGTCATCTTAGCAAGTCCATCATGAGAAGGCATCAAGTATCAAGAAAGAAGATCACCACCGCCATCATGGTGTCAAGAATGAGAAAGTTTGTAAGTACTTAGCAGAAGAGCTTACAGTCATCTTAGAAATCCATCATGTGCAGCCATCAAGTATCAATAAGAATGATCTTCAAGGCAGTTTATCAAGGGATCATCAGAAGTGGTTGAGTAACTGAAAAAGATGAGCATCATGTAACACTCAACTGCACTTTAAGGATGATCACGCCAAGCTACTAAGTACAGAAAATGTTCAGAGCTTAAAGACATTTTAGCAGCTCAGCACCAACAACTCCAACAAACAAACAACATCAACAACAAGAAGCCAGGGCTTGAGGGGTCCTTGTCTGGAGGGACTAAATAAAGTTCCAAGCCTGCTGGGCTTGAAGAGTTCCTAGGGAACTAGAGAAGTTCCAAGGCTCATGGCCTTGAAGAGTTCTTAGTGAACTGAAGTCCCAAGGCTGTTGGCCTTGAAGAAATCTTAGTGATCCAGAATGCTGTTCTTCCTTAGTGGAAATCCTGCTAGTTGAAAGCAGAAGAGTGGATTAGGAGCTTGAGTCTCTGAACCACTTAAAACCCCTTGTGTCTTTTACTTTATGTCATTTACATTATGTACATTAAGTGCTATAACTGCTATGTGCATGTTTTAACTGCTTTCTACTGAACTAACTCTACGAACAATGTATGTATGATTATAAATATATCATAAAGGGGATCTTTTACTTATTCCGTTATGCTTGAAAAGATTCTTATGTTTGTCATATGCTAATTCATGAGCAATACAAAATAAACGAGAAAAGTATTTGAAATTAAAAAGGATTTATTCAACCCTCCCCTCTTCTGATCTATATTGTGCATACTGGGAACTAACAAAATGTATAGAAGAAAAGATCAAAGTTGTTAGGTTGATCTATGTCTTGAGATGTAATAGATAGGCTTCAACAGAATCATAGTGTGAGACCCCAAATTTTATGAATAAATATTTAAATTTCTCGAAATAATTTTTTTAATATTATGGTGTGGATTTGATATAATGTTATAGTTGTGGGTAATATTTATAAATTTTGCAAAGTATGCAAGTTGTTATAAAATATTCGTTTGGTCGGAGAATATTCTTTTTATCGGGGAATATCCGTACGATGGCACAACCATTGGTGGACCCCACAATGAAAGTATTATCGTAGTTAGAAAACGATAGAATTATCTTTTTATAAAAATAGCGGCGGAAGTGTTACCGTTAAAACTGTTGAACTACCCGGTAGTAAAAGTACAGTAATACGCGTGGTTGCATAGTAGCACACGGTATTCGTTATTGATGCTTACATGAGAAGTCACTCGGTAATACTCAATTATTGCTACGGTAATTGTTGCATCATATCTCTCATATTATTGATTCGATTATTGTCACAGTATCATCTGCATAATATGTTATATTATTAAATTAATAATTGAGATGACAAAGTTATTCATATTATTAAATTACAATATTTACAATGTCTAGAAGTTCTGTCAAGGAGAGATTTGGTCACCTAATTGCGCGCCAATAGGGAGAAATCCTTATCGAAAAGCCCCCTCTTTCCTGGGAACGACCTGATTGTTTAATATTGTGTGTTATAATATTAATGATGAATAAGTTCGTGTTGATTAAAGATGAAATTGATAGTTCCATTGTGTTGGGATTATTAGTGTTAGTGGAAATCGACATTTATTTCGATAATAATTAATGTCTGGAGATTATATTGACCAATCGGGTGTTCCGAGCACTTTTCATGTCGGAGTATTATTTACGGGTTACTATTCACGGGTTACTATTCATCCAATTACTATTCACTCTAGTATTATTCACTCGAATATTTGAAACACTTTTCGTGTCGGGGTACTATTCACGGGGTACTATTCCCAAAGTACTATTCACAGGGTACTATTCACCCAAAAAATATATTTCTTTTTGCTCCAAATCATTTTTGGGTATAATATTATTCCATGAGGAGATGTGATAATTTTTCAGACAGTTGGTTGAAATTATAATAGTAAATCAATATGCATCGTTGGTTTAAAGTTTTAATAGTAAATCAATATGGATCGTTGGTTTAAAGTTTTAATAGTAAATCAGTATGGACCGTTGCTTTAAGTTTTAATAGTAAATCAATATGGACCGTCCGTTTAAAAGTAAATTAATCTGGGTCGTTCATGAATTAGTTACTATTCAGTCTATTCTCCTATAAATAGAAGCTCATTCCTTCATTATTTCTTACGAATTCACTGAAACTCTAGAGAGAAACTATAGAGAGAAAGAAGAAAAGTATTCTGTTACTTCACTACTCCAATATCCAGTTTTTTCTAAGGTAAGGGATATTATTTGTTGTACTCGTAAGGGGTATTATTTCTTTCGTATTCATGAAGAAAACTTCTGTTATTTCATTCTTTATTATTATGTTGGAATAACTTGTATATGCGAAGTACTGCATACATGGTGAAATTCTTCTGTTATTCCATTCTTATTATTCTGTTGGAATAACCTGTTTATGCGAAGTACCGCACACATGGTGAAATTCTTCTAATATTTCGTTCTTTATTATTCTGTCAGGATATCCTATCTGTGCGTTTACGCCGGACCTGGTTCCATTATTTATTATTCTGTCAAAATATTCTGTCTGTTCGTTTACGCCGGACCTGGTTCAATTATTTATTATTCTGTCAGAATATCATGTCTGTGCCTATTCTGTCGAAATATCTTGTCTGTGCATTTATGCCGGACCTGGTTCCATTATTTATTATTCTGTTGGGAATAACTTGTTTGTGCAGTCTATCGCAAGCATGGTGAATCCTTCTGTTATTCCATTCTTTATTATTATGTTGGAATAATCTGTCTATATGAATTACCACATGCATGGTGAATGATCCTTTGTATTCATTCCTTATTAAATTGTGGAAATGATCTATATACGTGGATTACCGTATAGCGGGTGAAAATTCATTTGCAGTTTCATACATTCTATTATACTCAGTTGGTTAAAGTTTTGGCTTCTATATTTCTTGAAATTAGTGGAATATCCTGGATATTTGTGCTTCATCCAGTATCTTTTCGTGGAAATATTCTTCTGAGCATTCTTGAATTTTTCTCCACAAAGCAGTATCATGTTGACAATTTGGATATTATTGAGTTCAGGATAAATTAACTTATAAATCTTTAAAACTTATTCTTGAACTTGTTTTATTGAATTATTATGTCATTGTCATGATGAGTTATGTTGGTTATTATGTGAAAACATGAAAGTTTCTTAGAAATCACAAAGGGTTGAAAATCAGATTTTGGTAAAAATAGAGTATGAAATTCAATTGACCATATCTCCTATTATATTTCGAATTTTTGAGTGTGGTCAAGTTCTAGATTTAGATCTATGAGTTTTCTAACTCATCCAAGTGGAATCACTGGAAAAGGTGTTGTAGATTTTCGTGTTGACTGATTTTAGCAAAGAAGTCAAAAACTGCAAATTACCAAAAAGGCTATTGCCCAAAAGTTAAAAGGGAATTTCCGGCCACTTAGCTTGTGAAATAAATTCCGGCCTTTTGGGACATGAAAATATATGGTATAAAGTACCTCCTGTCCAAAAATGAGCTCATTCCAACTTAAAATGAGCAAGTTATGACTATTTCAATATTTAGGTTTTTCCGACGAAAAATGCTATAACCGGAGTTCTATAACTCCGATGACCATGAAATTTAAACTGGAAGCTCATGTTAACATGTGTAAGATCCTGCCAAGATTTGGGAATTTCTGGAGTTAAACTTGAGGTAGCTAGTTTCTTAAGGAATTAATTAGAAATTAATTTTTGAAAAATAGTAAATGAATTTTAAAAATTTCGAGAAAAATATATGTTCAATATGGTACTATATTCTGCTAAATTCCAGAAAAGAAATATTTTTGGGACTGATTTGGTATTTTTCATGAAAATAATCTAGTTATGAGTAAATGAGTTAAATATGTTATGTGAAGTAACAAAATTGGAAAATTAGATTTTATAGCTTGTAAATCCTATATAGGGTATATGCATATTTTTGATAAGGGATGTGATCATTGGTGATAAAATCTTATGAGTATGGCATTTTTGAATGATTAAATGCATTATTTGGTAAAGTGTAAATAATTGAAATAAATTATTTATAAGTTTAAGAAGTGATTAAAATATTGTTATAATATTAATAATATTAGATTATGAGTTTATTAAGTGATTGATAATATTTGGATAAATTTAAAGTCTTTAATATTTATCTTTATTTTCGTTTGATTAATGTTTATATCATTGTCATCATTCTCGTGCTTATATTGTGATGAAAGTCATCTTTGGCTTACGTGCATAGATGGACTTGGTGTGATTATGACCAGGGATTATTCGGTGTAATCAGGACCGTAATGTGACGAATGATGTGGTAAAAATCCTCAGTTGCCTGTAGTGCATTGATGGACAGTTTTTGGTATGATTATGACCAGGGATTATTCGGTATAGTCATGACCATTGATGATTTAATGAATATCCTTGGCCCGTAGTGCAGGGATGATTCGATGATGTGGTTTATTTATTAAGTTGAGTCTCAGCGATAAAAATTGATGAAAACATTTTAAATCATAGAAGTTAGTAGATATCATGCTCTACTTGACTCTTCTAATGGATTGTTTATTCCGCTGCAGTTAAACTTGATGTCTATTGTATTTTATCAGTTTAACATTGTTGAAGACTATTGATAATTTTTTCTGCATTATCTTAGTCATAATATTTCTTACTGGGCTAGTTGAGCTCACCCTTTCTTTCACTGTTCTCTTCAGGAAATGAGAATATAGCTGGGACGAGTCGGGGAAAGGAGTGACGGTCCAGATGATAGCATTAGTAGTCCTCACTATTTTATTAACTAGTGTGACAATAAATGTAATGAGGACTCCTTTGAATGTGGATATTGTCTAGATGACAATATTCCTATTAAAACTCTCAGTTTATGTATTTTCGTATATTACACGACAGTTGTATAATTAAGTTGTATTTAAATTTTGTACCATGTATTGGCGACTCAGAATGGGTGATGTATACCTATTTTGGGGGCGTCACACGTAGTCTATCGAGCCAATCAAGAGATTGCAGAAGTCAAGGCAGAATCGTAGAGCATCAAGAAATCGTAGTATGTCTGCTTTGGAGGGCCTCTCCCAGAATCTTAGAGTGGTCCAAACGCCTGCCGAATCAACTCAAGAATCATAGTGTGCTCTCTGAAACGTAGAGTCTGCAAATCAATTAAGCAAAGATCGTAGTCTACCAGTACTTAAGAGAAATCGTAGTGTTCTCATCTACTAGTACCGGTTCAAGCACTAATGGTTCAAAACACCACGATCATGTTCGTAGTGTATCATCTGTCTGCATCAGAAGCATCGAGCCTTGTCCATTTGTTTAAGAATAAATTTTAACAAGTGAGGAATGGATTATAGATGTTGAGACTATCGGGAATCCCATTGACACAATACTCATCCTTAGTATATAACAAAGAGACGTATTAAAGAAGCTAAGGAAAGTACTACATGTCAGCCAAAAATATCTTTTCAGGTGTTAGGTGAGATAGCAGTCTGCTGTGTCAGTGGGCCAGACGACTAAACAGAAGATTTGCAGAAAGTCACCATTAGTGCTTAGAAATGTCAAATACAATTAATGCTTCAACGGATGCCTACAAACAGATACATTTCAAAGGCACCTTATATACAAATCAGATGCAGAAGTAAGAAACAAGCAAGCATACAATGAAAAGATGAAGAACACACAATGCTCAACTCTATAATCTGAAAAGGAAGCTTGCTCAGCTACTCAGTTCTTTCGAACACAAGCTTAACGACAACTGAGTAGCACCATTTAAGAACTCAACTATCATTAAGTGAAGTAAGAAGTACCAAGTCTGTTGGACTTAAAGAGTTCTAAGTGAAATAAGAAGTTCTAAGTCTGCTAGACTTGAAGAGTTCTAAGTGAACTAAGAAGTTCCAAGACTGCTGGTCTTGAAGGAATCTAAGTGATTCAAAGATTGTAAAAACTTAGTGGATTTCCTAGTCAAGGAGTAGAAGAGTGGACTAGGAGCTTTGAATGCTCTGAACCACTTAAATTCTCTGTGTCTTTTATATTCCTGCTTTAACTGTTATACTTGATATAACTACATGTTAACTATTAACTCTTTTTATCTTAAAGGGGAATAAACAAATCACATATTCCGCTGAAATTGATTAACAATATCTGACAAAGAATTTTGAAAAAGAATTTTTAAAATATCTATTCAACCCCCCCCTCCTTCTAGATAATTATTGTGCCTCTGGGAACTAACATACTCTTTGAATTAGGTTATCATGTTTGGTATTTGTTTTTGATAATTATAGAGCGGTACATGTTGCAACCTTCTTTTTGAGACCTTGTGACTATAATTTGATTTGGTTCAACATGTACATATAGAACCCTTTTGTTGGTATTATGTCGCATGTGTTGTGACATGGTATTTTTGTTAGAATATATTGTAGGGTATACCTGAGCTATAACCACCTGTGAGGGTAACATAGGCATGTCATCTTGGCACGAGAGACATGACACTTTTCATGGCGGTGTGATTAGTCCATGGCGTCTCCGTTTGGGCTCCGACAAAAGTGGGCCATTTGGTGTTTTCTTGTGAGAGGCATATGGGTTAACCCTAATTTTTTGTTCTACGGATTTGTGATATTGTGCCAAACACACCTATCCGATTTGCATACATTTGGATTCGCGGTCCAATGTGTGATTTGCATGTGTGGCATTATTTTGGTTGCATGTGTGGCATTATTTTGACTTGCCTGTGTGGCATTGTTTTGACTTGGTTATGTGGCAATGTATATTTCTGAGCTCACTCGGTATGAAATAACACCTAACCATTTGATTCAACCGATTATTTCATAGTACTAGTTTTGTTTATTTCTGTTCAGTTTAATTAATTGAGTTAGTTACTTCAGTTCATTTTTTAATCTTTTGTTTATTTCGTTAAATCTATTGATTCAGATATATTCTATTCAGACTTTGGATATCATATTTTCGTCTGTCTTTAAGCTTAAGGCTTTGTTAAGTATGTTGCTTTAGTTGATTTTGTATTTCAGTTATACATCTTTGTATTATCTATATCAGTACTGGGCATTTGGCTCATGCTGTGTTTTTCTTCCAGCAAGTTTGCAGGGGTGATTCAGGGATAGTGTGATAAGAGTGTTACCTTTGACCATCTAGGTTGATTCAATTTTTGGTTTTGATTATTTTGACTAGTTGGAAAATTATATTTAGTACTTTGTTAATGGATCACCACTATTAATATTTTGAAGTTATTAGTGCTCTGTTTACTTATTTTGAGGTTTATTTTGTTTTGCACGTGACCTCCCTTTCCTTTTCGGGAAGGGGGTGTTACACTATATCTGTGACGCCCCCAAATTTTGACCTCCACTTGGTCACCCGAATTCGGTTCATCACGTTCTCAAAGTATTACCATAATAACTAAAATCATACATTTGCAACGAAAGATCTAATTTAGAATAATATACAACGATTTATTATAATTATTCCCCCAAGTCTCGCAACCTACAGTACTTAATAGATTACATAATAATATCGAATAAAGACTTATAACATGATTCTACTTAAGTTTAAACATAGTCTGCAAATAGTCTTAATACAACATGATTAATTTAAACATAAAGGGACAAGCTAGTCGGTAGCCTTGCCCTTGCCCTTGTCTTTCCCAGATACACCTCCCTGTTCCGCCTTAACTGAAAGGTTTCAAATAAGCAAGAATGAGCACAATTTGCCCAGCAAGTAATACGCAACAAGGGTAAGAGTTTTATAACACCAGTGTGAAATATCGAAGTATCATCTCTAAGATAGTTCAAAGTTTCAGAATAATATCATAATTAATGAATATCAACAATCCTTGGAATAAGAACGATAATTCAAAATAAATCGACAGAGATATATGAATTCAATGACTATCAAGATATTCGACTGGATAACAAATTATATTGAGCAGTCACAAAGGACTATTGAACATCTACTAGAATTACCAATATTAAACTGATAACCTAAAAGAACAAGTACTATAGAGGATCAGTCTACAATACTCTAAGTTATGCATAACACCACAGTAATAATATACTCATGTGTTGGGGTTTCCAATAAGGTACCATCCCCTTACCATAAGGGTTGTTCAACTCAGTTTTCAAGATTTTCGCACCGACTAATTGGTTTGGACAGTTTTATAAACATGCATATAGTCTAACCGAATCAAATGGCATAGACACTTTCACAATATTCAAGAACAATACCAAGTTTAACACGAATAATGGTTTTCTCAAGAGTTTAACATACTAGCTCAATTGAACGAGAAAGTAAGATAACTTGCATTCAAGGAGATAAGGTTTGCTTACGACATTAGTCGAATAAAGTAATGCAAGGGTTTAGGATACTTGCTCAATAAAAGTAAGGTTCAAGGAAACTTGCTCAATAAAGACTTGAGTAAGGTTAGAGAAACTTGCCTTAAGCGTAGTTTATCCACGTTAATAAATCAACACTTTAGAATCCTAGTATAGCGTATTATAAATATACAGTGTTCATTAGCTAACACAGTCCTTAATCAAGCTCGACACGATACAAGTATGCACATATGGTACAAAATCAGTTGATAAGTCATCATGAATCAACTACTTAGTTACTTCACAAGCAAATTAAGAATGCTCAAGGTTAAGACCTCCTACTCATGGACTTTTCATTTCAATGCAACACCGAATTATCAACTAGGCATCACTCATATATATATATATATATATATATATATATATATATACATCAGTAGGTTTTAGATCACATTTAGCATCATAGGCATCATGCAAGTTGTTGTCCAAAAGTCAGAATTCACTATCTGGGATTCCAGACTGGTGCAGCTGCACCATGGCTAAGCCTAGGACCGGCGCAGCTGCGTCGTCCTCTGGCCATGCCAAGACTCAACTGCTGCCTTGTGGTTTCTATCCGGCTCAACCAAAACAATCACACATAATATATTTGTCATGGTAAAGGTCTTTCCATGCTCCTTAAGTCAATCTAGGTTCCTTCTTTCATAACATGGTTCTAACTTGCTCATTTTAACAATTTAAGGTCATTCAAAGTCATGAATTCACAAGGTCTAGCATGCTTGCTTTCTAAACATACAAGATAGTTATAAAACTCATATTAGGCATGCTTGTGTGTACTCATAACACATACGTGAAACTAACACCGCTTTAGTTGAAAATAGGCTTCGTTCATGCTTTTCTTGAAATGTGCTACACAAGCATGGTATATATATGTTTATGCTACATGAGCGAGTCTAAGAGTGTCACCAAACATGATTACAAATGTCAGATTTTAGTCCTCATGGTATCTTGACAATATTCACATTCAAAGCTTGCTAATAGGTTCAACATGCTCATGTTTCCTTACTAATCAAATAAACACAAGCTAAAGGTTTATTCATGCATTTCCAAGTCATACTCACATGCTTTCAAAGTCAGAATATAAACCATGTAAAAATCATGCATGTTAGCTCACTAGGCTAAGCTTCTTATTGAAAATATTTGTAACATAAGGCTTAATAAGTTTGAACATGCTCAAAAGAACTATATACACTACAACATGCTCATCTATGTGCAAAATCAGTCATGCATAGCTTACTAGGTTCACAATTTGTAGAACATGATCTTTAACATAGTTTGTTTTCAAAACTTAGCCTAAATCTCCATGTAAACCATACGCCTTCGTTAATCATGCAAGTCTAGTCTAAACATGCTCACATTAGGTTAACGTGTCCATACAAATGCTTACATGCTAGCTTAACAACTAGCCAATATTGATCAGATTTAAAAATAGACTACTCAACTGAATTCAGCAACCGGCGCATCGCAATACAAATGTAGCGCAGCTGCGCCGTGCCTGGTTCAGGCGCAGAAGCAGTCTGCTTCGGCAGAACTCCAGCCCAACCTCAAAAATTACTCATAATTTCAATTTTAAACCATCATATATCAATTGCATCATGCTCATATGGTCATATAACAACTATATGGACATTACCCAACCTCATTAACAACAAATTCCACAAAATCAAGAATTTGAATTTCAAGGATGGAAATTTAACAAAAACTGAAACTGAAGAATAAGAAGGAATTTTATACCTTTATAATTGCAATGAACTTGCTCCTAATGAACTCTCAAGCTCTAGATTACTTGTATGCTCTCAACTCTCACTTAGCAATTCTCAACACTTGGAAAAATGGAAGGAGAGCTCTTATTTATAGAAAAATCAATACACAGACATAGCAATTTTCCATTGAATCAAACCCATGGATTGTAGGATTGCATGAAGATTATGGAGGAGTTGTTAGATTGGTTGTTGGAACTCATCATAATTACCACTCCCCCATGATCATGAGCTAGGGAGTTGGAAGAAAATAAAGAACATAGGCTAGCCTTTTTGAAATACACGTGAATGAGGTCTTAGAGTAAATGGGACACTCAATTTAGGACAAAAGGGAAAACTCAGCATTCTTGTATACTCCTACACATTCTCATTCTTATGTTATATTTTTAATACACATCTCAACCATATATTATAACCTAATATCACAACATGACCTAACATTTCAAGGTAGTAGATGTTATGCAACATATATATAATCCATGTACATTTTATCACACTGGTATATTAAAAATGAGAGTTTACAATATGCTCATGGTATATTATTTTAATACATACCCACATACATATTGTCACATAGATAATGTATTTATAACATATAGTTCCAATATGTTTACTCACATTGCCTCATACAATATAGTTGTATACAACTTAATATATATAGTCACACAAATGCCATAATACACTATGTAGTATAGTTGTATTATTGCTCTTATGCACATAACTGTTAACCTACTATTATCATATAAATAATTAAATAATTTATTCACTTCCTTGATTAATTAACACCAATATTAATTAATCCAATCATCATTGATCAATATATTTATGGATTTCCATAATCATTATTTATCTATATAATTCTTATTATATTTTTATAGTTTCATTTCAAACAATAATAATCACTCATTATTAATTAATTATCTAGAAATCAATATTCCGCCACAACCATTATCAATTAAATAACAATTAATAATCACATATTAATTAACCTCATTAACATCAATTAAAAATCCATAAATATACTACAACAACAATTAACATTACTTAATTGCTTACTTTATAATTCCTTTGTTAATTAATATTACTGTTCATATTTCCCATCACCATGCCACACAAGGCTTCAATGAGTTCATCACAAAACTCCACATATCCTCAATTATTCAGTTATTTAATATAATTGAGTTATCTCATTTCATAACACGAAATCGTTCATATTCAAATAAATATTTATTTCCATTACTATATTTATTTAATAATACGTGGAAATTCTCGGGTATTACAATATTCGTACTGGGCATTCGGCTCATGCTGTGCTTTTTCTTCCGGCAGGTAATCAGGCGGATCAAGGTCAAGTGTGATGAGAGCTCCCTTCTTTCCAATGGTTTTGATATATTTAGTTAGGTAATGATACATTGATTTATTTAGAGTTGTAATAGTTATTTCAGATTGTAGTTTGTGCCAGTTTGGCATTTATTACGGTAGACTTGTGGTATTTATCAGATATTAAAACTATTTTTTTGTGACTTTGAGTCTTGCTATTAAATTCATCAATTTTGTTGTGTTTTGAGTAACCTCTCTTTCTATTTCAGAAAGGGGGTGTTACAAAGAGTCTCCAATACCGATTGGTATTGGACGTGGAATACCCAACTAGATTAGAGGATAGGGACAGAACATATTTTCTTATTTCTGAATATCTTGTTTGCTCACGTTTGAAGATATACTAATCCAGACACTAAAGCAGATATGCATATATGTTTGATAGTAATTGACGAAGAATATAAGCTAAAGCAGACACTAAAGTAGATCGACATAACTGTCTGAATTAAACCTGTTGAAAAAAGAATAAAAAAGATTTCAAAATTTATCACTTTTATCGTAAACACCTATTCACACCCCCACCCACCCCCCTCTAGGTGTGCTTATACACAGAATTACAATAAAGAATTAAATTAAATTATTTATAAATTTATAAAATAAATAAAATATTAATAAATGATTAATAATATTAGTAAATGATTAAAATATTATTAAATAATTAATAATATTAGTAAATGAATAAAATATTATTAAATGATTAATAATATTAGTAAGTGAATGAAATATTCTTAAATGATTAATAATTTAAGTAAGTGATTAAAATATTATTAAATGACTAATAATATTAATAAATGATTAAAATATTATTAAATGATTAATAATATTAGGAAATAGATAAAATATTATTAAATTATTAATAATATTATACAAGAGTTTAAGATGATTATTAAGTGATTGAAATATTATCAAAGGAAGTATAATATTACTAATGGTTTAAGGTATTATCTAATATTTACTTATGTGATTAAATGTTATATAATTTGTTATAGAGTAGTAGTACTATGAATCAAAATGTGTTATACTAATTGAAAGATTAATCTTATTAATGATAGGTATTCTTATTATTGTTTCACGATGTTTGAAGTTCTAAATTGCTCAATGTTCTTACGTTGAGTAAATCCTAAAATTTATACAAATCTTTTATATTTGTACAAGTGCTCACGCTATCTTTAAAATTCAATTATGCCTGAATTGTTTAAGTACTACGTTGATATCACTTGTTTCGGCTAGACTAATATTAAATTGTTAAAGTATGAAACATTCTATTATTTGTGAAGTGATTTGTTATCGAAGATCTATGCTACTTGTTTCAGCTAGACTAATATTAAATTGTTAAAGCATGAAACATTCTATTATTTGTGAACAGATTTGTTATTGAAGATTTATGCCACTTGTTTTGGTTAGACTAATATTAAATTGTTAAAGTATGAAACATTCTATTATTTGTGAACTGATTTGTTATTAAAGATTTATGCCACTTATTTCGGCTTGATCAGTATTGGTATAATATGTTGAAATCATGACATTTCTTTGAAACAAATCCAAACCATATTGTTGTGGTACGGACTCATGATGTAAAACTGAGATTAACAACCCTTATAAAAGGGGAACTTTATTGTCAAACATCCGACCCCGCGTGCTATGTTTGAGTATTATGCATAATATAAGGTATAATGAGGCTGATCACCTCACGTACTCGCAGAAGAGTATAATTAGTATTTATGACTAACTTATACTATTGAGATATTCAGTTTTACTAACTGATAATTCCTCTAGAAGTTCACGATCCATAGCGATCACTCAGCATGAAATCTGGGAATAACCCTCTCTATTGAATGTTATTGTAGTATTGTTAATTTCTCACAATCATTATATATTATTGAAAATTCAGAAGTTTATTATTTTCCAATTATGATATATCGTTCTTGTATTTATTGTCTACTTGAACTTGTTGAGTAAACTAGTTGTTCACCATTGCTTAAAATAAAACTTTTTAGCTAAAGTCGAGGTAGTCAAAGGTTCTATGAAGGACAAAGGCAAAGAGAATGCGACCGAGAAGTGCCATATTTATGTGTGTTGTTTATTATATATATATATTGATATAAACCTTTTGAATTATTAATCATGTATTGTAAAGGTTAATTAGATCTGAGATAATGATAAGTTTTGTATTAAGGCAATGTAATGAATGATGTAATTTATAAGGAATTGGTAGATAGATGTGATGTGTGTGATGTATCCTGAGCACCAAATTCGAGGTTCAAGAGACCCGGATTTGGGGGCGTCACAGGTACAATCATGTGTCTCATTACAAAAAGAAATTCAGATGCATTGAGATAATAGATGTTAGTTTTACAGTAACTAAGGAGATGATATCCATTATCCCATCAGAGTGTTAACTGATTTAAGCTCATTATTTAGCTTCATCTTAGGCTATTTTTTGTGTACTCCAAGTCCGTGTTGTAACGTGATGCCTGCGCAAGAAGGGTTCGGTCCTGTCTATGTATCATTGTTTAAGCCTATGAGGGATGGTCGTTGCAATTAATTATCATGGGGATCATCTTCTTTGGTGATACATGACTTCGTATAGGCACGTACGTACGTATAATTAATATATCATCCAAGCATTGCCTTTCAATCTTGACAACATAACATCTGTCTTGATATGTTACATAATAACTTGAATTATTGAAGGTAATGTTAACAATTGTGAGCCATGGTGTATGTGAAATATAATTGGTGTAAATTATTATTTAGTTCAGTTACTATTTTTTATTCTTAGCACATTTTATATTGTGCATCAACAAATTATGTGATGATGACGTTTTGGTTACAAGTGTTATCACAGAGAGTAGGAGGACGTGTAATAAGATTAATTTACAAAAATTAAATTTTGGTAAGAGCATAATTGTACACCTCCCAAATAATTTGAATACTTAATAACAACGGATCACTAAATAACTTTTTGCTTATTGCAGCTACAAGCATGAGGGTACTAAATATAGGCTACCTAGAACGAGTTTGTCACCACTGCTATGCGGTTATGTGGGAGCATGAACACACTATCACCCAACAACAAAACAAGTCATTGGGTTCTTTGTGCTGCTCTAAGGGTAGCTATCAGCCTTGCGTGAGACACCAATTGAGTTATTACAATTGCTAGACGAAGAGGGTCAGCTGGCTAATGTATTTCGCACAAACATAGACTTTATAATAATATTTTTACTTTTACATCAATGGGTGAAACAATTGATAAAAGAACAATGATGGAGGTCCTTACTTCCGATTACATGGACAAACCTTCTATCGGATGGGCTTCCTATTACTATTTTGAAAATACATAATTTAAGTTAAATCTTAAAAAATTTCAAAATTATTCATATAGCATTGATACTTGATTCGGTTGGTTAGTGCATTTCAAGTTTTTGATGAAATAAGACTGAAGATGTTCTAATGTCTTAGTGAATGTATTTTTTATTAGATATATTCAAATTTAGGTTAGTTAATCTATTATTCAAATTAGCCGGTGCATTATACGGGCTATCACTAGTAAAAAACTAAGAGACAAATACATTTTCTATTACATTTTAAAAAATAATTACAACAATAGTGCACTCATAAAATATTTACACAATTAATGCATTTAAAGTTTTATTTACAAAATTAGTGCATTCTTATCCCTTTAATTTAGTTGAGTGTTTTAATAGGTTGCAATTCAGCACTTTCTCTCTCCTCCCTTCTAACCCCCTCTGCCGAACTCCTTTCCATAACCATCCATAACCGGCAACAGAGTTTTCTAGAGTTTTATCTTCCAAAACATTAAATGCTTTAATATTTCTCTATCTTCTCAACAAACAGATATCAAAAAATCTATTATAATTTTTTTTATTTCATAGTGCAGTTGGTAGCGAAACTTTTATACAAATATAACCAATTCAATTTTATTGGGTTACCAATTAATTAAAATAAATTTATTATAGATTTTTTTTTCATGATGCAGTTGGTAGCCAAACCTTAATACAAAGGTAACCAATTCAGTTTTATTGGGTTACCAATTAATTATAAAAACTCTATTATAGAATTTTTTTTCTCCATAGTGCAGTTGGTAGCCAACTCTTAATACAAATGTAACCAACAAAAACTAAAATAGTTACCTTTGTATGAAAGTTTTGGCTACCAACTGCACTGAAATTTCTCTTGATTACCCACAAAAACAAAATTGGTTACCTTTGTATAAATGTTTGGCTACCAACTGCACTAAAACTTATCTTCTTCTTTTTTTAATTTCTAGACTAAATCAACCTTCGTCATAATGGAAGTTATGTAAATGCTAATAATGAAAATAAAACACAAAGGAAAACATAAGAAAGAGCAAAAGGAATTAACAGAGAATAGAAATTTGCATAGATTTCTAGATAAAGATAACTTCTACAATAATGAGCTAAATATACTCCTCCTCTACAATACTAATAAAATACTAACAACTACAATGACTAGGCGTGACGAAGCAGCGGTCCATGGCGGCTACATCTTCAAGATCTACATATCTACATATTCAAGGTGTTGAAGCGGCGGCGAAAGGGAGGAAGAAGAAGAAGAAGACTTGCAAGATCTACATCTTCAAGGTGTTGAAACGGCGGCGACGGCGAAAGAGGAGGCGATAAGGGAGAGAAACAGAATGAGCGGATGAGTGTTTCCCTAAATTAAGAACATTAATATTGTAAATAAATATGAGAAGATTATTATTTTTGTAATTATTTTGGTGATGCACTAATAGTGTAATTACTTATTAAATGTTGTATATTATTGTAAAGGACCCAAAAACTAATGAGGTGAAGGCTGTTAAGCTTGAGAAGAAAACTGTGAAAAAAGAGCCATTTCTAGAACTAAACCCTGCCTTGCAGTGTTTATCAATCATGTTCTACTAAAAACTCAACTGCTTGAATTGAAGTTTGCTATGTTGGTTAGCTCTTCTATATGATTCTTAAGGTCCATTCTTTCGTTGGCTAAACTTCTTCACTCAAGAATTTACTTGGCTTAAGCTACACATTGACAAATTTTTTTTACCAAATTACAATTGCAATTGCGACACATACCAATATATGAAATTATAAAAGTGACCTATGACATCTCATTAATTAATAAGGTTACCACTAATATTTATTCATAAATTAATAACAAAACAATCGATAGTCACAATATCTCATTTTCCTAGATAATGAGGATAAGAACTACTAACAATATCTCATTTTCCTAGATAATGAGCATAAGAACTACTAACATCACCCTGTCGTTTACTCTGCGATCTCTCTACGGGTTAATTAATTTAAAAACCTGGAGCTTTACTATGAGGAACTACTTTTTTTTTTACTCTATGGCTTCTTAACTTGTTTATCCAACTCTGTTGTATTATTGCTCACTCTTTAATAGGCTCTGTTTGTAGTTGGACCAAAAAAATGGTAAATATTTCACAATTAATATTCTGTTGCCATAAAGATAACAGCCTCAACTACTTAAAGAAACTACAGATATTCCACACCGAATAATTTGAATCTCAATACACTAACCATGCATAACCCAACCTGCAGTTTTTGCTCAATGTTGCAGTGGCAATTTCTCACCTGCCCAATGTTTACAGTAGACAAAAATGTCATCAAGTTTTTTCTTCATTATGTTTCTACATTAGCAATTCTTACAACATTTTGCACTCCCACAAGCAACCATGATCTTTTCACTTATATAATTAAATCTTGGTTTTTACAGACATGCCTACAAGGCAGCTGAGAGACGCTTTAAGATTTGGACATTAATTAATGAAGCTTCAAGTCCATAGACGTGGCTTTTCATTTTTCTTCACATAGAAACCCATCATGTAAAAGCGAGCAGTTCTATGCATAATTTGAACTAATTCTCGAGCAGCATTAGTAGATGCTGATGCACCTATACAACACCAGTGGCCACTTAAGGTTCAACATTTGTAGAAATTACTCGTCCATCTTGCTTTCCTCGTTTAAATTGCTAACAGGTGCTACTCTATTTCCATCATCTTCTAGTACTACTGTTTCTGTGTTCCCATTTGAATGGCTTTCAAGTGGCACATCTCCGTCTTCCACTAAATGGTGTTCCACATTTGTAGGTTCGTCCGACTTTCTTTCAGCTGGCACATCCTCATCTGCCCCATTTCCCACGCCAGGTTTATTATCGGCATCCATCATATCATCAGAGGACAAGGAATTCAGTAAACCGTTTTCCTTGGATATATCCATTCTTGGTGCAAATTGTTCTAAACGAGATGGAATCTGATGGCTCATAATTTGTGCCTGACAAAAAGGAAAGGTTAATTTGTGTCAACTGGAATATTCACGAAAACATAACTTCATAGTGAATTCAAATATGAGAATTGAGAGATGGTGAATGGTAGTGCAACTTCTGAAAAAGCTAATGGTCTGTGCTAACACCTTCACCTTAAAAAATATATTGCACTAGACCCCTAACAAACATATATCAAGAATAAAATGAAAAAGGGCGACTGAATTAGTGTTTGTTTTGGAATTTGTAACAGGAGAATGTACTCCCCCAGCAACATTCACCCGTCTAAACATTTTAGAGTTTTGGTGCACACTTGGGACAAATTGTTGTAACCCGCTTCGTAGTTTGATGTAGAACAACAATATTACTGCCTGAATTGAATGGTTGACCACTCTTTCCTTAAGACTATATTCACCTATTTTGCTACAGAGTCGCTATGAATTAGTCTCACAAGATATTGTGAATTAGTTCATAAGATAACACAGACCCAGATTTTACTTTGTACTGGAATTTGTTGTATAAAAACAAATCTAGTGCAAAAATATAAATGAGAGAAAAAAATTATAAGAAAAAATATTAGAATGATATTTTTTTCGGCAAAAAATACTTTTTCACCACTGTAGTTGTAGCGTTTTAAGCAATTAGTCACTGTGCTTTTAAAATATTCAATTATCCCACTGTGCTTTTTAAAAATATTCAATCAAGCCATTCCGTCCATTTTTGTAGACGGACGTTAAAAATTTGCTTACGTGGCTTTTTGAAAAAAAAAAATTAAGTGTCTTTCCTGACTGGGCGGGAGAAAGCTTAGTTGGCTTTTTTCTTTTTTTCTTTTATCTTTTTTTCCAAATAATACAAATTATCATAAAATAGAAAATTAGCTATAAAAATAAAAATAAAATATTAGTTTGACTGAGATGGCCATGGTGATAATTTTAAAAATAATTAATTTTAAAAATAAAAATAAAAATAAAATATTAATTTTAAAAATAATTAATTAATTTTAAAATAAAATAATATTTTTCTCTTTTTTTTTTGCCAATCCAAAATTACATTTTTCTGCACAAAAATAACATTTTTAATATTACAAAATTCTTCAAATTAGCTATAAAAATAAAATATTAATTTAAAAAATAATTAATTTTAAAATACAAATAATTAATTTTAAAAATAAAAATAATTAATTATTAATTTTAAAAATAAAAATAATTATTAAAAGAAAGGAAAAGATAAAAGGAAAATAATTATTAAAATTTTCTTTTCCTTTTATCTTTTCCTTTCTTTTAATAATTATTTTTATTTTAAAATTAATTCCAAATAATACAAATAATATATCAAAATTTTTGTATCAATAAGATCTATTACAACATTACATTAATTTCAACAAAAATTAAAAATAAAAAATCATTAATTACGTGGCAAAAAATAATAAAAATAATAATAAAATTAAAATAAATATTTTAATTCATTTTCTTTATTTATATTCTTTTCCTTATCTCTTTTCCTTTCTTTTAATAATTATTTTTATTTTAAAAATTAATACTAATATATATTTTAATGATATAAAAAAAGTAAGTACATAATTAACATAAAATAAAAAATTCGATACAATTAGCAAAAATTAGTTAAACAAATGACATAAAAATTAAAAATAAAAATTATAAAGAAAATGATTTTATTTTTTTGTTTGAGAAGAAAAAATTATAAAGAAAATCCATTAATACAAATAATATATCAAAATTTTTGTATCAATGAGATCTATTACAACATTACATTAATTTCAACAAAAAATAAAAATAAAAAATCATTAATTGTTTTTATTTTTAAAATTAATTATTTGTATTTTAAAATCAATTATTTTGAAATTAATTAATTACTTTTAAAATTAATATTTTATTTTTATTTTTATTTTTATAGCTAATTTGAAGAATTTTGTAATATTAAAAATGATATTTTTGTGCAGAAAAATGTAATTTTGGATTGACAAAAAAAAAGAGAGAAAAATATTATTTTATTTTTATTTTTAAAATTAATTATTTTATTTTAAAAATAATTAATTATTTTTAAAATTAATATTTTATTTTTATTTTTAAAGTTAATTATTTTTAAAATTATCACGATGGCCATCTCAATCAAATTAATATTTTATTTTTATTTTTATAGCTAATTTTCTATTTTATGATAATTTGTATTATTTGGAAAAAAAGATAAAAAAGAAAAAAGAAAAAAGTCAACCAAGCTCTCCCGCCCAGTCAGCAAAAGCACTTAATTTTTTATTTTTTTTCAAAAAGCCACGTAAGCAAATTGTTAACGTCCGTCTACAAAAATGGACGGAATGGCCTGATTGAATATTTTTAAAAAGCATAGTGGGATAATTGAATATTTTAAAAGCACAGTGGCTAATTGCTTAAAACGCTACAACCACAGTGGTGAAAAAGTGTTTTTTGCCTATTTTTTTCTAAGTGCTTGAGAAGGATTTAGAATAATTTGAACTAATTAACTTGGGTGGATTTGCAACCTATTTAGAGATTTACAAACACCCCTTTGAGGAGGTATTAAACCCTTTGAAACCATTGCAATGATTCATTTGCTTTTGTTCGAATCATTGTCTTGGTTCAATTTTTCTCAACCTAAATCATTGTATTGATTCAATTTGTAATACTTTAATCCGTTGCATTATTCTGCCTAGAATTCAAGTGTTGCAACGATAACTACCTGTAGGATTAATACTTCAACGGGATCTTAACATTGCAACCCTCGAACTCATGCCAACCCAACCAACACATTCGTTGGTTTCAATTCCAATATATAATATATTTATTATATACTTTAAATATTTGAAAATATCCAACACAAAATTCTACTCCATTTTAATATAAGATCAAATTTTGACTTTTCAAAAGTTAAAGTCAATTTGACAATTTTAAATTCAAAATTAATGTGATTCATTTAACTTTTGAAAAAAATAAATCTTATAATGAGTAGTTCACAATTTCCAGAATTGTATTGTCTAAAATTAAATGCATTTATATCAATTTCGAATTTGAAAATATATCAAATAGACTCCAAAAGGTCAAAATAATCTTATATTTTAAAATGGAGTGAAGTATAAATAGACTCCAAAAGGTCAAAATGATCGTATATTTTACAATGGAGACATGAAAATGGGGATAAGGGATATCGGAATAGTAACTCATGAAATCAATTCATAAAAATAATAAAACAGCTTCCCACTGGTTAGAAAATAACACATCTCAAAGAAATTAAGCACCCTTTATAGCAAAACTCATACCCATTGACAAACTTTTATAGTATGACCAGGCAGAGGTAATTACACTTTATAGGATCCATAAATATCCTCATAAAAAGTTATGTTAAGTGATTCCACATGGGAAAACAGTCTAACAGACTCCCAGGATTCATGGAAGTACTGTATCTATATATAAAAATGTTGAATTTCGCCTTCTTACAGATGGATAAGAATAACATGCAAAACAAAAAACTTGTCAAAAGAACTTTTAAATATTTCATACTTCTGGTTTATTGTAGTGCGAGTAAAACATCCAGAGTATGGTAAACTTCAAAGTCAGTGGCAGAAAATGTATTTTTGTTTGGCTGAAGGACACTTTTGTCCTTTCAAGTTGTCACTCAATTTTAAAGTCGTCCCTAAAGCTTATTTTTCCCCCTGAAAATAATAATTTTTATAAAAAAAAATTACTCATTTTTTAAAAAAATGAAAAAAAAAACTAATTTTTCCCTGAATAATAATTATTTTTAAAACTTTTAAATTTCTTTTTAAAAAACATTGAAATAGTTTTTTTTATTTATCTTTTACTGCTTTTTGTATTTTAATTTCTATTTTTAGTTTTTGTTTTTAAAATTTCAAATATTAAAAATACATATAATAATGGTAAAGACAGTTTTTTTCTGAAAATAAAGTTTTACATAACAAATGAAAAAAATTTATTCTTTTTTCTGAAAATAAAGTTTTGTTTTTTTATTTAATTTTTTTAAATCTATATTTTATGAAACTTTACTCATTTTATGAAACTTTAAGCACAATTAGTGAAATTTAGAAATAGTAATTAATTTTAAAACTATTTAGATTTAAAAAAAAAATTTGAATTAGTGAAATTGGAGTAGGGTCAAAGTGGGTAGAGTCGGGTCAAAATTTGGCCAAGTTTAAATGAAATTGGGAAAAAGAAACGGAATTGACACAAAATGTCACTTTAAGAACTCAACTGACTAAAAATAAATTTTAGACTTTAAAAGAGGGTAACAACTTGGAAATACAGAAGTGAACAAAGGTCACAACCATGAACAGAGAGCTTTTGTGCTAACCATAAAAACAGGTCTTACTTGTATAGGATCAAAAACTTTTAACAACGAAATGTTTTAGGAAAATAATTTTATGCAAGCTAAAGTTTCTTATTATTAAATTAAAACTTCAATGTAACTGGGAAGGAAATATGTTAAGGCTTTTCAGCACTCCATGGACAACAAAGAACAAATATTAAGAAATTAAAGCTAAAAAAGTTGGGGATGAGAGATAAAGAATTAAGCAAATCATGATTTCAAATGCAATTACTGTAAAATTGTATAGCCTAAAATACTTGCAGATTATAGCACATTCATTGAAATTTCTTATTCATGAATTGGAGGAAGACAACTTACTAAAGCTCACACAAAAGTTAATGAAATTAAGAGAACAAAAAACCTATGCCTTAGTAATTATGTATATAATGCATAAACAGAGTATTAATTTTCTAATACTGACGAGCTTTTATAGATTACAGAATGAAATCTTTTTGGTTAAAAATTAAAATTTATAAATTTATTTAGAAAGAAGAAAAATATACTCAAGCAGGTGGATCAGACATCCTCCAAAAGGCAAAGGAAAGAATGCTAATTTGAGTGTTTTCCCCTAATGAAAGCTTTCAGGGCTAAACTCCTAACTACCAAGAAACTTCATACTTCCATGATCAACTAAGAACAAAGTATTTAAAAGGATATCAAAATTAGAAGGTACCTGATACACGTGATGCATTTCATAATTGACAATGTTAGCCATCTCTTCCACTCCACTGACAAGTCGGGATGATCCAGTGTCCTCAACGTGACGGTCAGTAAATGGTGTAACCTCATTCAGATTAAGAGCAAGCAGATCTGGTATCTGTAGAAGAAGCTGAAATGTAGGTTGCAATTCGTAGCATTGTTCATACAGAGAACGTCGACAGAAAATATAAAGCCCCAGACGTGCACGAGACATTGCAACAATCAATCTTCGAACATCACGAAGGTGTCCCACAAAGCGAGTACGCACAAGAGACAGTAAAATAAAATCATTTTGTTGACCTTGAAACTTGTCAACTGTTGTAACCTACAAAAAACAACAAAAGAAGTTTATTACATTCATACGGAAAGAAAACATGTATATCAGAAATTAAAAGCCTGCATATTTCAGCACCCCAGATGGTTGACAAGCCAAATCATACTGGTCAAACCAGACTTCATTCTGAAACCTTTCAAATCCTAAAAGCATTTGATCTCGTAGGTTGTTAGATAAGTAGCAGAAACTACTTGGGATGCTCATTTGGCAGACCAACATAATGTTTCCACATTCCACAAAATTGTAAAAAAAAAAAATAACAAGTAAAACCATTATAGTTATTGCAAGGTTACAGCCAAATGTTGGTAATGGTTTTACCGTTACTTACCTTGTTTGGTGGACCAATGAAGTCATACGGTACACACCGTCTGCTTATGACATCACGAATCAGAAGTTTCTGGCCATTGTAAGTTGTCAAGATTGATATCTTGTTTGCAGGGTACCCTAATAAACGCATGTATATATACACACTGACAAGGTATTCAGCCTCTCCCTCATTTTGATAGAACCAAGGAGAAGGGGCACTCTCACCTCTCCCATGGTAATCAGGTACATCTATTAACTGATAATCATAGGAGAATCCAGAATTTGCTCTATGGAAAATGGCATTTTCCTTTACATAAGGAAGATCACCCAGATCCCTATACCTCCAATTGTAAAGTTTGGCCAAACTTGGCCTGGCTCTACCCTGTGCATTGAGCTCAATATAAGGGATTCCTAGTCGAACAAACCTTGTGAATAGACTCTGATCCATGTGACTGTACTTCTGGAAAGCCATATTCTTCACAACCGGAGGCAATTGGTGATGATCACCAATCAAAATGCAACGCTTAAGCCGAGCATATCCGTCTTCCTGTCTCTGTAGCAACATCGGAATAAAGGTTTCAATCTCCAAAATTTGTGCACTTTCTTCCATCAGTAAATTATCGTACTTGAAGCCCAGCTGAAGGAAATCCTTCCGTTTTAGAGCTGCATGGGTGCAAGTCATTGCCACAATCTTTGCCTGTTTGGTCATCAGGTAATTTGCTCGATCAACTGTTGACTTAAGTAGTTCAAATGCCCTACACTCTTCAAGCTCTTGGAACATGGTTTTAAGATGACGGAAGCACCCTTTAGCTGCACGCATGTCTTTCTCAAAGGACTGGCCAGTAAAAACTGGCTTAGGGCTATTAGTGAAGAAGTCCTTAAAGGGAAAGCGATCCTGGACAAAAGTTGGTTTATCTTGATTCGCAGTACATGCAGCTAGAAATTGTTCCCAGCGAGAGTAAACATGAAGCAACCAAAAGTATCCAGCTGTTTCACAAGTATAACCAACATCCTCAGGCAGTTGGAGAGATCTTGCGAGCCTCTCTACTTCACCAAGTAATTCTAAACGGCGAACGAGCATTGCATTTACCCGGCCTTGACGACTAAAGTCAAGATCTGTTGCTAATTCTTGTTCTCCTTGACCTAGCCGAAGAAGATAGCGAGCAGGCACATCCCTCTGTCATGTAAAAAAAGACATGCTTTATCAAATGAAACTACATGCTGACAAAGATAAAAATAATACTAGAGGAAGTTTGAACAGTTTCTTATGCATGGAAAGAGAAGAGGAAACCATTTATTTTTATTTTTTGGGGGGGTTGGGGTGGGGGGAGCAATCTCACTTGTACACTATAAAATTGCAAATGGATGGAAAATGACTCAAACCTGCATTATCTTCTCGAAAAGATCATTCAAAGCCTGATTTGAATGAGTAATTATTAATGTTCTCTGAGAAGGACAATTGTGATAAAGTACATTCAAGATTTGCACAGCCGTATCAGTCTTTCCTGTACCAGGTGGACCCACTACCATAGTTAACCCAGGCTGAATACCAGAGATGATAGCTCCAACCTACATAACCAGAAAAAGAAATGCAAGGACACTAGGAATAAATTCACTGGCCAAAAGAAACTACACTATATGAGCGTCTCAAAGTAAATGAAATCTAAATAATCATGCAAAAATGTGAGGTAAAGTAGTCAAACAAAACCTAAAATTACCAGGAGTGCTGACCAACCACCTAACTTGAGAAATTGAAAATAAGGAAATTTACAATAGGTCCAATATAACTAGAATTAGAATTTGGTTCAGGTATCTTAAGGAGGAAGTTTCAGTCAAAAACTAGCACCGCTGTCAGAATGATTTTATAGAACTTTTCCCTTAAACAATGGAATAAAACGACAATACCAGACTACTAGTTCAATGTCAATCAAGGTCCATACAACAAAACTCAAAACAATATATATGTATACATGTTTTTTTCATTTAGTACTTTTTTTGTCTGTCTTTTTATTTTTTCCTTTTCCTTTTTATGAAAAGGGAACCCGCAACCAACATCCTTTGGATGTGCACTAGGTAAACAACCGATGCAGGGCCCAAACCACGCACACCGGGAACGCTCATTGTAAACTATGTTTGGGTGGCTCTAATGGAGATAGTTGTCTTGCGGAGTATTGAACTTGTGACCTATACCTTGACAGACATATCATTATGCTCACTATTACTTGAGCTAATCCCTTGGGTTTATGTATGACCTTATTACAAGCGTAATCAATTGTTTTACTTCTCAACTCCATTGTTACTGTGCAATATCATAATTTATGCATGATACAGAATGTATACAAGCCAATTGTTCTTTTTCTTTAGATTTGGTCTTCAAAGAAGAAAAAACACCTGACAAAAGGCAAAAATAGTAGTTTCTTGATATGATAATATATGACTAACTATTAACTTTAAACAATTTGTAATTTTTGTGTTTCTTGCTGACTAACAAGTGAGACACCAATTTTAAAAGGTCTACAACACCTGAATTACACACGCCAGTCGAAACCTTTACGTTATGTGCTGATGTGCACTCGCAGACTCACTGCAAGAACTTAAGATCGCATTCCAACAGCAATGCCCATTCCATGAATATGCAATGATATACCTAATAAGCCAATGGCAATATTGTTATTTCTAGTTTTTTGTATGGTGGTGGGGTTGCCAGAATCTTTCTTTTCCTTTCTTCATAAGATATTAAAGAACCCAAAAAAACATATTAATCCCATCTTCCTCAACTATGGTT
Organism: Panax notoginseng; assembly: GCA_016801055.1. NCBI lineage: Eukaryota > Viridiplantae > Streptophyta > Magnoliopsida > Apiales > Araliaceae > Panax > Panax notoginseng. Next base: position 109,690,876 of record CM029017.1, read on the forward strand.
CTCAGGCCCACCCCATACCAAGGCTAATTTGACTCGAGTGTTGACAACTACTTCAACTTTTGCAACTGAACATAACTACTTGGGAACAAAGGTAAAGAGTAACCATCAACATTATGCCTTCCCTTCCAACACATCATAAAAAGTACAATGTGCTGCTTAAATGCTCATAGACCTGACAAATTCATTCACACATCAACCCTAGTAAAAAGATCACTTATACAGCACTACAACATGAAACTGAATCGACCAAAACAAAAACTCGTACACGAAGGACCTATTTAGTTATCAGATCTCATTCTCAATTATCTGGTCTTGTTTGTTAAATTTTCTGAAAATGAGTATTTGCTTGTTTTTTTTCTTAACAAACATTCTCACAAAGATTTGATAATCTTGTTTATTAAAACTTTCAGAAAATGAGTATTTGCTGTTTTTTTCTTAAAAACATTCTCACAAAAATTTGATAATAAAATTGAGAAAATTAGGAGGGGAAATTTGTCATACTTAGAGTATAGGATAATCAGCAGCAATAGACAATAGTTAACTTTAGTATATTTCCTAATCGGTTCCTTTTGATAAAATTTAGTCTATTTTCTGATGATTGTAAAAAACATAAAAAAACAGTTATGGTGTTTTCTGAAACATGTGGGTGTTTCTGAAACATTTATAGAGAACAGAAAATTAAAATGCTGGGAAAACAACATTTTCTAAACCAATTGTTTGACAATGGTATCCAAACAGGCCCTGAATGTCTCTAGCCAGTTGTTATAGCTGATGAAGTGATAAAAATAGTCCCCCTTGAGTATTCCAGATGTGAAGAATTTAAATTTAGGGAAGCATTGATTATGGCATGCAACAGTGGAGGAATTTTATTTAAAACAAAGTATAAGTATCAAATAGCACACCCCTCCTTGATAACATTAAGACAGTGTTCATTTGTGGAGATTGGTGACTTCAATAAGAAAGTCACCTCTTTCTGACCATGAACACACGTGATCAATATATGGTATGTGCACATGTAGATTATGTCTCCAGAAAGATGCAGGGCCATATTTAATTCATGAAACAAACATATACATACATACGGCATGTGTGAAAGAAAAACGCAAAACTTTTGCATGATACCATGTTATCATATATGCTTAAAATCAGGCACTAGTAATTGAAAAAAGAAAAAAAATGCACTTGATGAATATATGGAGGAAATATTGCTGAAGGAAAAGAGTATATATAGTCCCTTGCGAGGATAGCAAGTTGCAAAAACCTGTGTGGGAGTAAATCTAACTGAGTTCTGCTTTGGCTGATCTTGGGGATATGGGCCTGGGTCAGGAGGGATATAGGCCTCAACAATTAGTGCATCTTTTTCAGAACCATTATCAGCTTTGTTAACGTCAACTGAAGCAACAGTAGACTTTTCATTTCCTGGAAGAGCATGAGTGTTTCCTTTCAGATTCCTAGGAAGTCTGATTCGGAAAGGGGGCCTTGGCAACAAGTTCTCTGTGTCGTCTGTATTCTTAAAACAAACCTAACAACAAAGAAACTTGATTAAAGATAGCATCTCATAGATTCTTCATAATCTAAACTGCAAGCAAGTAGCCTAAACACCAAAAGTCTCATCACAGGTCGAAAAGAAAAACAAACCTGATAATCTGGAAAACACTGTACAACATGATCTGCATCAAGGAAAGTATCTTTGAAATCTACTGTATCCAGAAGATCAGGCATATTAGTCCACTGTGCTGCAGAGGGGTTCCCATAGCCCAAAAATATGTCATGCAACCAGTCAGGAACAATACAAGTTTCATTCATTAGATCTCTTATGGATTCTAAAATTGCTTTGAAGTTGTTTTCCTTGGGTTTTCTCCTCATCAATATATTAAATGTACCATAAACGTCTTCTGAACCTTTCTCTGCGATATCACTGACATCCATATGATATTGTGCTGTATCAAGAGCAACTGTCACAGTTCTCAGTTCTCCTTTTGGAGGCTTCCATTCATCTCGCTTGATTCTCCCAGTGAAATCATTCATGAGAGTTCCCTCCTCGTCACGCATCTCAATAACTTCACATCCACGTACAAATTGAAGACCAAGCTTTTGTGGTACAGTTGCAGTCTCTGCCTCTTCTGCAATTAGAGGCTCAAATAAAGGACGTATGGAAAGTAAAAACAGAACATCATGTTCTTTTAGGGAATTCCACTCTGATCTTATTTGTGCTTTATAACTGGAAATACTGAAAGTAACTTCTGCAGTCACAGATGATGGTTTGACTTCTCCAATATTTGGTTGCTTAACTGAGGTGATCTTGAATTCTTTAATTGGCACACCCATTCTCGACCAACCACGAAAGGCAGTTTCTCCTTCATTATTAATATAAGCAAGTAGATGTGGCACAGCCTCTTGAATGTCCTCACGAATTTCATATGTTGATTCAAGCCGAAAGAGGTTGAAATTTCTAAGCAGATAATCATGAAGGGTTAAAAATTGTAGATTAAGTTTTGGAAGTGCCAGACAACCTTCCCCAGAATAATTGATGCTTGGTACAAGGCTTTCATCCCACATTATCTGCTCGTTTGGATATAGTGGTAGAGCATTTATGGCTTCTTTTTGAGATTGTTGTTTCTCAAAAAAGGAAACCATGACTTCAATAAGAAAGTCACCTCTTTCTGACCATGGATCATTCTTTGAAACCAGTTTGAGCTGGCAGAAGGAAAGACAAAAGTTAGCTAGGAAAATATATTCAATATTCAGTGAAAAAACAAAAAGACAACCACAAACCAGAACTTCATAGTGAAAAGCACATGCATATGTAGATATATACAAAACTGCACCATGATGAGAGCAGCAACGAACAAAAAAAAGGAATACAGAAAACAATCTACTGCAAGTATCAGCTTTAAGAGAGAGATTGTAAGGGCCAGCTCTAATTAAATTTCTCCTAGACAACTACGTCACTGAAGTACCCCCAAAAGAAAAAATGGGGACCTCATGATAAAAACCCCACAATCTAAACTTAAACCCTGCATCATGGATAGAGTGGATGTATCTTCTCCAGCTACCTCTTTCTAGAGAAAGACCTTCAATTATCATCCAAGGCAATCATGCCAACACCCAAGGCTCGTCGCATAGTCTCTTTTTCCAGTCCTGTCTTGGCTTGCTGACTTAAACTTCAATACAACTAGTGTGTGCAAAGTAAATTAACAGCTAAGGTGGTCTATATTACATTGTCGAATACGGTCAAACACTTAAGACATACAGTTGAACTAAACCATAAAAGAATCATAGTTGTTAAGGCGCTAAAAGCCGAAGAGAGCCGCTTAAGCGACTAAACATAAAAAAATTAGTCAAGTATATTATATATATATATATATATATATATATATATATATATACCAAGTATATACAATTAATATTACAGAATTAGTTATAAACTCAAACATATATTAAAACAAAATACACAGTAGATCAATAGGCAAATTTAACTTCAATAGTAAAATAAAAAATTAAATTACTTATTAAAATATTAAAATTATAAGTTAAAATTATTATTGATTATAGTAAACAATATTTAATTTCATGAATAATAAATTGACAATATTATAATATGAGTAAGATGTTATATTATACTAATATAGTAAAACATAATACATAACAAAAAAATATAATATTCCCTACGTCCCATAATAAACGTCATAGTTTGATTTTGATGGTCAAATTGACCATTTTTTAAATTAATAATTAAAAATATTTATTAAGAAATTTTAAATTACGAAAATTCACACTAGTAATAAATTCACCGGAGTTTATTATGATCATAATCACTTGGTGTATATCTTAAAGATATTTAAGATTTATTAATTTTAAAAATGATCAATATGACCATGAAAGTCAAACTAGGACATTTATTATGGGACAGCGGGTGTACTAAATTATTGTGCTACTAAACTGAAATACTAATATAATAAAAATATTTATTTATCATGTATATAATTTACTATTAATATAACTGTGATGTAATTTACTGTATACATAATTTATGGCAAAACTATGAATTTAGCCACTATAGTTGGCAAGTTTTACTTAATGCACAACTGAACTTTTAATTTTTTGAATTACCCCATTAAACAAATTAAAATTTTACAATTAGATCATTCTGTTAACTGTAGTTTAATTCTGTTAATATAAAAGTTAACTTTTTCCTACGTGTCTTTTTAAAAGAAAAAAAAATGACTCAAATATAACAACTCAGATTCTCTCATCCTCAAACCACCGCCACTCATCCTCTCTTTCTTCTCTCCTCAATACACTCCAGATAGCACATCTCCAGTCTTACACTCCTTACAGATCCTCACCTCCGATTCAATGGGATAAACCTCTCCCGGCACCACCGAATTCCTGAATAATATCCTCGCGTACGATTCCGCCACCACCGCCGCCAACCCAGCGGCTCCGAGGGCCACAGGAGCGTGTTAACGGGACGAACCGCAGCCGAAGTTGTCTCTGGGGATGAGGATTGAGTACTTGGACTTGAATTCACCGGAGTCAACGAAGCGGGGCTAATAGGAGGAGGGATGGCCGACCAAGGCATATGACCTGAGTTTTTTGTATTCGCCGAGGTTGGAGGGGACTAGGGTTAGGTATTCAGCGGGGATGATTTGGTCGGTGTCGATGTTGTCGCCGACGACGTAGCAGACACCGTGGAATGTAGTGGATGGGGAGGTGGAATTGGAGGTGGCGCATGGGCGAAGGAGGGTAGTCGACGATCTTGGATTTGGGGGTGGGATAGGTTGGGAAATGAGGGATTTGAAGGAGTGGTGTTTTTGGGTGTTATCTGTAGTGAATTTGACGAGGTTTGAGGAGAGAGAAGAAAGAGAGGATGAGTGGCGGTGGTTTGAGGACTGAGTTGTTATATCTGAGTCATTTTTCTTTTCTTTTAAAAAGCCACGTAAGAAAAAGTTAACTTTCATATTAACAGAATTGAGCTACAGTTAACAGAATGATCCAATTGTAAAATTTTAATTTGTTTAATGGGGTAATTCAAAAAATTAAAAGTTCTGTTGTGCATTAAGTAAAACTTGCAAACTATAGTGGCTAAATTCATAGTTTTTGCCCATAATTTATTATACTTGCTACCATTTAGTAGTATACAGCTAATTTGGTTCAGTGGAATATGCTGAGTTACCACGTGTATCATTTACATGAATGGAATAATACTATGGGCCACATGTTTAATGTTTCAACTGCTAGGAATAATAACATAGGCCACATATTTTAACTTTGGCGTTTTGGTAGTGGATTACAACAAATAAACCCATTCAGCTTTCTCTCTCTCCCTCTTAAACTACCAGCGTCGGCGTCGCAACGGATATCTTCTCGAAAGAGGAGAACGAAACAAAGTCCAACAGTCGCAGCGAATCTCTCCCCTGAGGTTTAACATGAGCAGCAAAGTCTATCTCTTGGTTTAATTCGAAGCTTGTTAGCTAGGGTAGCAGACAGCTGGTTCTCTCTCTCTTACGGTTCAAAACAAAACCCATTCAGTGCAGATGCTTCAGCGTACGCCTTCCTTGGTAGACGTCCAAGGCGACCGCGACCAAAGGCGATGACTACCTAGCCAAGGCGCTTTTGCAACATTCTCCAAGTCTAACGACGCCTTGCAACTTCTGAACTGCTTGAACGCCTAGGCGACGACTTGACAAGTATGACAAGAATAAGAAATAAATTCCCTAAATTAATGGATTACAAAGTGTATAAGCTTTAAGTTGATAAAGATTTTACTCAGCCACCTGAATATTAGATAACAAACTCTTCGCGATCACTAAACTAATATTATTAAGATCTAACTCAGCATAACCAAAAAAAATAAAAAAAACACATGGTAATGGCACATACAACCCCAATATGGTTCCAAGAAAGAGCTCCCGGCAATCTAGCAACAAACAACTTCTGCACCCCAAAGCAAATTCTTACTTCCTAATCCCTGATAATCAGCTTCACTGCACCAGTATCAACTTTATACATATGAACTTACTATGAACTATGAAGGAGTATAAATCTTCCATGTACACTATCTTATCATGCTCATTGCTTTTCTACAAATTTTTAAAGTTCAACTACTGCAAATTGCATTCAAAACAAATAAAAAGAGGATCCGCGATATATGAAAAGCACAAGGCAAACTTGACCAGGGTAAACGCCTCATCTATTTACCACATGGACATGTACACATAGTTGTCATGGTGCCACGGCGAGATGCGGCGATAGTTGACCGTCAGGACGTCGAGATAAGGTGCCCACCATGGCGTCCGTATGGCGACAAGTCGTTAACAATGTGTAATTTATACTTTATTATTTTACTTCAAAAATATATTAAAGAATAAAATTTTATATACATTAATATCCAAAACATAATAACTAACATTACGAAATACAATTATATGAATACATCACAATCAAAATTCAAAAATGAAATGCTTGACATTAAAAATTTAGTAGAACAAATCAACAAACACTACGTAGAAAATAAAAAATGATGACTTGCCCATCACCCATTACAAGAATAATAAGTAATAAAATTATACGAAATAACAAATCCATGTGTTATGATAAATCATGGGTAAAAAATGGCTTAATCACTTCACTTGAGTCAGCTACCAAGGCGTGAGCCTTTACGGCTCGGCGTCCAAGGTGTCGCATAGCCCTTCTCCAGCGCCAAGACACCTAGGCGACGCCATGACAACTATGCATGTACCCAATTTGAGATTCGAGCATGACATCCACCAAAATATTGGGCGCAAGCCATTATCTCTACATAGTGGTTATCTACTTAATAGTAGGACCTTACAATGAGAATATACTTCTTCTTCAGGTTGAAAATAATGGAATTCACATTCATCTTTATTTAAATTGCTAAATGGTAAAAGATCGCATAGTCCACCATTTGACTAACCTTGCTACAGACTAAATCCCTAAGCTCTTGCGAAGTAAGTACAGACAGCTTCTTTGAGAGATCAGCACGCCTATGAATCGCACCAATGTTCGCCAACGCAAGTTCTCGCAGCTACAAGGACCAAGAAAATATTATTGAAATAAGATTGCATAAAATATCCCTAAAGAATCATAAACTTCGCATTGAATAAGACCAAACCCTGGAAAAAGACAATGGACCTTGGGAATCTTCTTAAATGCAAGAAGCTGGAAAGACTGGACACGGTCATAATGTGTTTGAAGCACCTCATCATCAGTCATTTGTCTCCCTAGACGATCATCAATCTCAAAACTTTCATAATACTGTAGCAAGTCAACCAATTGTGCAAATAGCCTCCCCTTTTCATGTCTATAAAGAGCACTTAAATGACATTTGGCAACAACAGCTACATCAGCAACTAAAGGCCTGAAGAATCTGTGACAGCACAACCGCAAGAACATAAAACAGTATCAGATACCAGTTTTAAGCATAATCCTCAAGACTTAACAGTATTACCTAGAGTTTAATTCAGATTTGGCAACAATACCAACAACCACAGGCATAGATATTATCATTTAGACTCTTACAAGAAGAGGAAATGGGGAGATTATTAATGAGTAAAACGTGAAATAATCATGTCTTACTTGCAGGAAAGCACAAGTTTAGCTTATTTTTATTCACTGCACCTTCTTTCAAAATTTTCAGAGAGAAGAAAAAGATAGGATACCATGGATTTTACCCCTCAAACTGGCTAGAACCCACAATGGGGATACCACTGAGGCATTCAAAGCTCTATTACAAAATTCTTCTCATATATGTTTTAGCAAAAAGAATATCAATAAGCAAATAAGAGGCTTGAAAAACTCTTACCAGTTTCATAACCAAACAAAATATATTGCATAAAATATAGCCTTCAAGATATATTTTGTTTGCTTGGGAGTTTACTCTGTTTTTAATATGTTTGCTTGAGAGTTTAACCGAGAATAAAAGGTTGATTTCTTTGTTGTTGCTTGTAAGTTAAAAAGAAATCAAAGAAAGTGTGTTATTCTTTTTTCAATGGTTATAAAATTACACAAAGAAAAAAGAAGGAAGTGGGAGGAGGATATAGTAGGAACTAAATAAATGTAAGATGGAAATAGGAGCCGAAGCCTATTAAAATCACAGACCTTACAAAGTTCTATCTCCAGACATTTGTTTTATGTGTAGTTCGAATAATGAGACTCATGCTCATTTATTTTGAATTGTCCTATTACTTGGGGCTTGTGGAGCTCTCTTTGAATGTTATGAGAGGAGTGGTTGTGTCCTACTTCAGTGAAAGATATGTCGCTAATTCATTTTCAAGAATTTGAAAAAAAGAGGGATGTCAAAATTATGTGACTGTTTTAGAGGAAGTTGCCCTTCTTTTGAGCTGTCCTATTTTTATTGCTTCTCTTTGGGCTTATGAGGGCTTTTAGAGATAACTGATTTATGTAGAGATTGGAAGGCTGCACATTTTTAAGTGCTCTTTTTTATTTTTGTTTTTTACTCCCTCAAGGATGGACTTCTTGTTCCCCTTCTTTTCTATTAATAAAATTTCATCTTTTATCTTTTTAAAAAAATGAGCCGAAGCTAATTGAACTAATTTGAACTTGGTTTGCAAAGAAGTAGTGGAGAGAAAGTAGGGAACTATCTTCCCATTTCTCTTCATTTCTTTCCAAAGTCAAACTCCCAAGCATACATAGTGTAAAATGGAAATGGGAGCCGAAGCCAATTGAACTAATTTGAATTTGGTTTGCAAAGAAGTACAAGTCTAACTTGCTTTTTATCCCTGCACTTCCACTTCAACGGTGAAGCTCTATATCCAATTCGACCTATGCTTTAGCATCAAATTAAGTGAAAGCAATTAAGGAAACTCGAAAATCTACCAGTTTTATAACCCAAAACAATACATAGCAAAAGTTTTATAACCAAAAAAATACATAGCAAAAAATGAAACCTTAAAAATAATACATATATACACACCCTTCGTCATAAGAGAAGAGTACTACCTTTTTCAGAGTATTACTATTTTGGTGACTTATTTTTAATGTTAGGTTTCAGGACACTTTGGTATAAATACTCAATAATTTATTTCTGGCAAAACTAATAATTTAGCCATTGTAGTTGGCACGTTTTACTTAACACACTACCGAACTTTTAATTTTTCAAATTACCCCATTGAACTAATTATTATTTTAAAATTAAGTCATTCTGTTAACTTTGGCTTACGGCTATTAAATTCTGATAAATCCTTTCAGCTATTATCCAACGTGGATCCAACGTTACGTGGACTTTAAAAATAAAAGAAAAACAAATTAAATGACATGGTTTACAGACTACAGAGCAAATGTTCAAGATAATCAAACAAGAGGCCTTCTTCAACAAGAAGATGAATCAATTGAAAATCCACATGAATTTACATAAATACAATCTAAATCTCAAAAAAATAGTAGAAACACAATCAAAACCTTTCTTTTTTCATCTGTCATTTTGCAAGTAATACTATTAGACACGATTCCTCAAGCATTCATCACAAAAGGAAAAATCGATTACTCGTCGTTTGGCCCAAGAACATATTCAATCTTAACAAATTTTGTTTGTCAGTACTACTAACCCCACCACCACAATCACAACCACCACTAAGCCTATCATCACAATCACAAACCACCACAATCACGACCACCACCCATTCCCTCCCCCCCCCCTCCCCAATCACCCCCTTCCACAAACAAATTAACTATCACCCACCTCAAATCTCTAATTAAAAATTCAAACATAAAACAACACCATAAATAAACAGATCTGGAGAATGATTTGAAAAAAAAAAGTATATCGGGAAGAAAAAGAGAAATATTTGAAATAAAAAAGTAGTCAATCAATTCAAATCATATCTTAAAAAACTTCCATCAATGGCGACACCAACACCATGTGAAGAGAATGTCTCCACCTCTGTCACCGAATCCGACGAGCTCTCCGTGAAGGATCATTTCGTCGATCGAGAAGAACGAGTCTCGCAGCAACGTCGATCACGTGGCGACGATCAAAGAGTACAGAGGGAAGATTGAATCGAAGCTTTCGCCCATCTGCGACAGGATTCTGATGCTTCTTGATACCAAAAGGAGATCAGAGCATTTATTTGAAGATGAAAGGAGATTATGTTTGTATTACTTATCCAGATTATGCTTATATTATCCAATAAAAACAAGTAAAAAATGAAAAAAAGAAGCAAATGGGTAATATTAAATATTAAAAAAGAGGTTGCTTATTATTTTTGCCACATAAGTAATATTTTTTTATATATATTTTTTTTCAAAGCCATGTAGATAAAAAATTAATGTTTGTTTAGTTTTTTTAACGGAGTGACCCAATTTTAAAATAATAATTAGTTCAATGGGGTAATTTAAAAAATTAAAAGTTCAGTGGTGTATTAAGTAAAACTTGTCAACTACAATGGCTAAATCATTAGTTTCGCCTAGCAAACCTTTTTAAAAAGAAGATTTTATTGATTATAAGAGGAGATTACAATGCATGAATGAAAGGACATATCTAACTTTCACCCATCACGCTAAACACAGAACATCACAGCCGCCGAAGAAATAAATGAGAATGAGACTTGCTATCCAGCAAACACATAACAAACACACATTGAATAAAAATTTGTAAGGCCTACTACTCTGAAGCATATCGTTACTTTTAAGCCGGCCAAGGGTTTTAAGGACCACATAATAGCCTTAATTTTAAAGGGAAAAAATTAAGAAGATGAGATAACTTTACTCTGTAAATCTTACTACTAAATAAAAAAGGAATAACACTCTTTCTAGGATGGAGGGAGTAGTTTTCAAATTCACAAATACCAAAATTCTAAAATTTTAATCAGCCAGACCAATTTATCGACAAAATTAGTATGCATAATTGCAGCAAACCATGCACTAAAAAATGCATTACAATTAGTGTTATTCAGTTGTTAGCAAACCGATTTATATCATGGAATGAATATGGAAAAATGTGTAGTCTACATAGGTCACAAGAGGATGAGGCATCTCTCAAGAGACTAACTGGGATGAAGCATAAAGTTAGAAAAAATGGTACACTAAACATACACCTGACTGACTAAGAGTGACTCTACCCCCCCACCCCCAAAAAAAATGAATAACCAGGGTGACCACGGAACTCTTATTCTCCTGTGTTCCGCGAACTAGGTACCTTCATTTTGAATCGTGGTACAAGAACTACATGTCTTGTGTGTTCCACCATAAGTAGCATTCCATATACTCATTTTTCTTTCACGTACCCAATCGAGTTTCTGGTAACCACAACCCGAACAACCAAATCTTAGCAATACATTCAGCCGATGCAGTTTACCAAAAAGAAAACTTCAAAGTAGGGTAGGCACATAATTTCTGACTTGACTATCTACGTTTCTTATTTATTTTTCTATTCTTCTATTTTTTTCAAAAAAAATTAAAAAAAAACTGCTGGTAGGAGGCATCTGCCATATTAAGCACTATGAATTGATGTCCGCAAGTAAGATATGTCTCAAGTACAAATACTTAACCCTCCCAACAAGAAAACAATAAACTCAAGAAACAAAAGTAAATAAATGGGTCCATGATGTTGTAAAAGGAATGCCTAAAATTCAATTCTGTCAACCTGATTAAAGAATAAAAATTTAATGCAAATGTACCTCCTCGTTGGAAGCTGGCTCAAGAGATCAATAAGAAATTCCATAAACCTCTCACAATACAAGACACAAGCATCATCAACTTGTCCAAAACCATCAACATCAAGTCCGTCATCCACTTCACCACCACGTTTACATGGAAAAACATCAGAATCAAGTACCTGATAGGAAATTGAAAAAATAAAGTGTCTCATATCTTGACCACGTGAATTATGTATCAAATTGCACGCTATATAGCTTACTGTATGGCCACCTCTAGAAACTCTTCAACAAGATTTCTTAAGAACCTCACTTCCAGCACAGTTGAGAAATCAAATAATTCTCCCCGTTTTGATGCCTCCTTCATTCTTTTTGATATCTTTTTCCATTTCTTAATCAGATCTGGATTGAGGCAAAGCTCGATCTACAATTATGAGAAGCCATCAAGAAACCGATGGCTAGAAGGAAAATATTTAAAAGATAACAAAAAATGGCATCAAAGGTTACCTGAAAACGACCATATGATAGACTATGCCAGCACTGCAGACTAGCTAACCTCAAAAACTTTTTACTCACTATCTCATCTTCCAAGCTCTACGGCCCAAAAAATAAAAATTGTAAGAGAATATCTCATTACCCTCGTTTCAAATAAAGTATAATGAAGAGGAACTAGTTAGTCCACTGCAATTTGAATGTAGTGAAAGAAATTATGACAAGGGCTTCATCTTCATTCTAACTCTTTTTTAATAAAAAATTGGTATAAAAGAAAAGATAAATTTCTTGCAAACAGTCCTCTAATCAGTCGGTTCATTCACAGATCCATCACTGTTTTCTGCACCTCTTAAATCAAATATTACGTGCGAAAGGCAAAAGAAAATTAGAAAAATAACAAAATTAACTTCCAGAAATGAGAGGGGGAGGGGGGGACTGCCCCAACTTTTGTAGCTACTATATATGCAACTAATAAAATTTAGCAAGGTTAGAACATAATATGCACAAGATAACTTATTCAGAACTGACACTTGCTGCAGTGGAAACTCTTTTACCAGAATTCTCATATTTTAATCTCTACGATAAGAATAGAGAGAATGACTAATCAAAATAACAGAACCAGCAGTGCGAGAACAATTTCACAAAACAAAGAAAATAACAAATGAAATAAGGTTTATATACAAGCAAGTAAAGAAATTCCACGTTTCCTGACTTCTTTTCCTTTACAAATCCAGTTCTAAACATCAAATCTTATTTCTTTTTTTGGGAGAGGTAACTGTAGCCCCATACTAAGCTAGAGTCTAGACATCAAATCTTAGTTACAGTTTTTGGAATTTTCTGAAAATGAGCACTTTCTTAGAGATACCAACTTCAAAAAAAATCATTTCAGAAGTAGCATAATTGGTTTACATACATCGTTTTCTTTCTATTTTCCTTGTTCGCTTTCTGGAAAAGTAGAAAAAACCACTTACAAGGGGATTTCTTTAAAATATATCGTATATATCTAATATCCAGACATGTGTACTATGTTTTTATATAAAATAAAACAGAAAACATATTAAGGCAGTCAACGTTAAACTATCCAATCTGCTGTATCCAAGACCAGAAGTGTAGTCAAATGCGCTACTGTTTGAATTTTCTGGAAAATAATGCCTTCAGCATATTTTGAGTTTCTAGCTCCTTGATGTGATCGACTCTGTTTTGGTCTATCTTCTACTGTCCCTCAATTTATTCATCTCAGACTTTCATTTTCCAACATATTCATCAGCTCTTTCTATAAAATCAGGAAATTTTACATTCCTAATATCATCAACAGGTATATAACGCTTGCAAATCTAGCAAGTCATATCTAAAAGGACAAATCTTTGCTAAGAAAAAGCAGCAATCAACACATCACCGACCAACTGCTGACCACATGCAATGCTAAAATGCTGTTTAATACCTGGAAGGAATTAATCATGAAAAGGAGGTAATTAGTCTTCTCAGCAATGCTTAAGCTTCTTCCCTACAACCAAATTCAAAATGTCAGATATTTGAAATATATATATCAAAACTCAAGATGTATTAACAAGCACTATGAAAAAAGATCTTTTACTGCATTCCACTTTCTGAATAAGTGTAAGATTAAATTGCTTGCCATTGTGAGTGTGGTTTGATATGTGAGTGTGCGTCACAAAACCTGCCACGGAGGTTAATGATGAGTGGGATTTATATGGTTATACCTACGAATTGGGTATTGTGCTTGATAATTTTGTGAGTTCATAAGTATTTTTAGTTTGTTTTTATGCATTTTAGTGTTTTTATGCAGGAATTGTAATTAAGCATGGAATGGAGTCTAAGCTGTCAATGATGGAATTTAAGTCATGATTACGCAACATATGGTGTGGTGTGTATCGAGTGTGGCATTAGCAAAGTAGCTTGGCAAGGAGTTAGCAAAAAGAGTTAAATTAGCAAGCAAAACACGAAATTAACAGAAAGTATAGCGCAGCTGCGCTTGAATCTAGCGCAGCAGCGCGCTGTAAGCTAGCGCAGTGACGAGAATAAAATATGTTATATTTTTATCCTTTGATGCTTAAATCTTTTATATTTATTTGGTGCTTAAATACACTCATTATTCTTATATTTTTATTTAAGGTGCAATTAAAGGATTCCGTGACTTTGGAAGTGCTTTGGAGACAAATTGAGCATTATTTGAACTTAAAATAAAAGGAGGGGCAAAGTTGTAATTACGCGAGCACAGAAATTTAATATTTTATTACTCCCTCTGTCCCATGAAAAAAGTCCTTATTACTATTTTGGGTAATCCCATGTTAAATGTTCATTTTCCTTTAATAACCAAACTTTTACACATATTTTCCTATTATACCCGTAACATTAAATATCTCATACTTTTCTTATTCTAATTCTCTCTCCATATTTAATGACATTATTATAGACAATTTTGTCATTTCATTCATCTTCTTAATATGCATAAAAAGTCCACCAGGACTTTTATCCTGGGACGGAGGGAGTACAATAAAGTCAATATGTGGGTGATCAAGGAATATTTAATACTCTTATTCATAGAAGGGAAAGAAACAAGAAGAATCCTACAAGGAGAAAAGGAATGAGGTGGAATAATCTTAGTGTGCAAGTCAAATCCAATAAAAGAAAGGAAAGTCCATCTAGAAGATCTTTTTGAAGGAAATTGATTGCCACTAGGAAGTTAACACCTACGTGAAAAAGAATTAATGTCTTATGCCTATAAATAGAGGATTGCCAAGAGAGATTGGGATGACTTGTCTACAAACTTCTCTATCTATTATTCTTTGGTATTTTTCATGGCCATGTGTCGCTAGACTTCTATTCTTGGATTAAGAAGACGAAAGCCTCAGAATTATTACGCTGTGAGATTTAATTCGTTTTAATTGCTGATTATTATTTTGAGTATTGATTATTTTTCTATGCTTAAATTTCATGATTGAATTGTTTAATTGCTAAAAACTAGTGTATTAATTCATTGAAATCTACTACTAAATTAGATATCAAATCCATAATTGTTTGGTCACTCTAATTTGTGAAGCAACTAAGGTTAATAATTAATTGCATATCAGAAGATTATTATATCTTAAGAAGAATAATCAACTAAATTAAATGCAACCACCTGTGCTTGTGTTGTTTAACTTCATCGATTTTTCTATCTCTTAAAGCTGCCATTAGATTAAACCTTCAGCGTTTGTCTAAAGTTGTTTAGTAATTAGGGTTATTTAGATCGCTTGTTTCTATCTAACTAAAATTAAGGAAAGACATAGAAGTAATTCCAACGGTGAATATTCAAAATACTAATTGTTTATGCTTGTGTCAATGATCAGTGTAAATTTCTGAATGTGAAAGTTGAATTAATTCAAGGCTCGTTTTCCTGATTTATTTCGTTAGATTATTTTGCGTTATTTAATTAATAGTTTAATTTTAACAACACTACTCAAAACCCCCCAACTTGATTCACAAAGCATAAAATTATATTAATTATTCTATGTGGGATCGACTCTTGCACTACTACATAAATATTGTTCGTAGTAAGGTTTTAATTTTAGTGGCGTCTTTGTCGGGGAGTGGTTCTAGTTTATTTTTGTGTTTTTTTATATTTATTTCGTTTTAGCAATTTTAAATTTCTTAGTTGTTTTTCATAGATTATTTGAGTTTCCATTATTTTTTATGACCAAAACACGATCTACTAATCAAGGTGATTTAGGGAGTGTATTCAATTAAGATTTTTAAAGACTTTTTTTAAGTGACAGACTTTTGTAGAGTTTGTGAATTTTAATAACTTTTAAAGACTTAAAAGACTTTTAAAATGACTGTTGATCATATAGACTTTAAAGACTTTAAAGACTTAAAATGACTTTTACTAAGATTTTAATAGACTTTTGTATACTTCTAATATATCTTGCAGCTTATATTAATTGTTAATCAGCCTCTCCTTTTTTCATGAACTAGAGAAAATCTCATTACTTCATTAAATTATTGTGGCATGAGATTTTATATATGTTGAAAGCATTCATATTATTCTATTCATTTCATGATAAATTTGGATACTCAAATACGAATAACACTTTAGAAGCTACAGACGCAACACAAAAATTAAGTTCACTTTTCATTGAACTATATATACTATATATGCGTACGTTTTTTTAGTAGGAGTACCAAACTCTGTTTTTCACAAAATAATATGACAATGAAAATCTATATGAGCAACAGTCGCAAAACTTCATACATGTGAGTAAATTGTCACCAAGTTATAGAAAATTTACCAAAGAAATTTTTAGTCGTCGGTAAGCCACAGACAAAATTGCCAAAGAGATTTTATTTTTCTTAAAATTATTAATAATTGTTAGTAAACCAAAATTGACCGTTAAAAAAATAATTATGCAACTTTTTAATTTATTTATGATGTTAGAAATTAATTAATTAAAATGCTACATAACTAATTTTTTAACGGTCGACCGTTGTCATCATTTAACTAATTTTTTTAATTTTGACGAGTTTTAGAATTTATCAAGATTCGTATATATCATATACTATATCTATATAATATAAAATATATATAATATAATATTAAAAATCAAAATTTACTGTTTGATTTTTCAAAGTCACAACGACATATTCCTATAATAAAAATTTGTGTAATTTATATAATTTTTAATAAATTTAGTAAAAAAAATATAAACGATTTATAATTTTAATAATTATGTTTTCTAAAATTATTAGATTAATTTATATTCATTTTAAAAGTTAAAAATTTACCAGAGAGTTTTGCGACTTTTGAATTTCCCATAAAATCTCTCTAGCAATTTCTTTACTGGTGATTTGAATTTCCACCTTTATGTTTAATATTTGGAAGTCGTTAGAAGCCTTTAGAGATGAGGTCAGATTTTGGATATGGGTTGATAGTTATAACTTTTCTTCTAAAGTCGGTCAAACTCTACCATTTGATAGAAATCTGAAAAATCTATGACTTTTTGAATACCAAAATACTTTTATAGATTTTATAAAAGTCTCAATTTAATACCAAATAACTTTTAAAGACATTACAAAAGTTGTAACTGAATACCAGTAAACTTTTATAAACTCTTTAAATATCTTGATTGAATACAACCAAACTTTAAAAGTCTTAATTGAATACACTCTCCTTAGAGTGTGATTCAGAGATAGAGAAGACTATACGTAAATTAAGGAAGACAGCTCGGAGAAATCTTGAAGAGAATGAAATCATGGCAAATCGAACGTTGAAAGAGCTTGCATCCCCCGATTTGGCTCAACCACCTTTATGCATAACATTTCCTAATCTAGATGTTAATACTCCTTTTGAATTAAAATCTGGACTAATACATCTTTACCTGCTTTTCATGGCCTTTCAAGTGAAGATCCCTACAAACATTTGAAGGAGTTTCACGTGGTATGCATGAGTATGAAGCCTATCGGAGTAACAGAAGAACAAATCAAATTGAGAAATTTTCCTATCTTTTTTTGAAAGATTTGGCTAAGGATTGGCTATATTATCTACCCTCCGGAAGTATCACCGCTTGGGAAGGGATGAAGAGATTGTTTCTAGAGAAATATTTTCCCGCTTCAAGGACAACCAATATTATAAAATTCATTTGTGGTGTACGGCAGAACAATGGAGAATCCCTACATGAATATTGGGAATGTTTCAAGAAATTGTGTGCAAGTTGTCCTCATCATCAAATTAGTGAACTTCTTATCCTTATGAAGGTCTTCTGTCTACCGATAGAAGCATGATTGCTGCCCTAGCATAGGAGCTTTGGTGGATAAAAATCCCGAGGTTGCGAGGAATTTGATTACAAATATGGCGGCTCTTGATTTTTCGCGTAGGAATGTAAATGAGGCAAAAGTTTTGCTATTGAATAACAGCTTGCGACTCTAACTTCTCTTGTTCGTCAAATGGCTGTAGGTACAGCAAAAGTTTGCGAAATTTGGTAGTAGGACATCCAACTGATACGTGTCCAGCTCTTCAAGAGGAGTCGATTAGACAAGTGAATGCAGTAGACGGTTTTCCTGGACAACCACAAAAGAAATATGATCCTTATTCGAACACGTATAAAATCCTAGATGGAAGGATCATCCAAATTTTAGCTATGAGAATCCTCAAGTAAACCAGCCCGCAACTCAAAATTTTCCAAGTTATCAAGAGTAGAAGCAGTTGTATCCCAATAGACAACAACAGGGCCAATCTCTAATGTCTTTAGAAGATATTGTTAAATCTCTTGCCACTAACACTACAGTTTCAACAGAAAACTAGGGCAAGTACTCAGAACTTGGGAACGCAAATGGGACGAATGTCAACCGCATTCAGTCACTTACCCTCTCAAACAATGGTGAATCCAAAACCGAATGTACGTGCAATCTCTTTGAGAAGTGGTAAACATGTAGAAATTCCAGAAAAGATAGTGCCTACACCCCGGAAGCCAATGAAGCAGCAAACCACGGAAATGCAGACGGTGGTGTTATGAGTGACAATGCTGAACCGAAGCGTAAAATTTCGCCTCTGTGAGTATAAACCGGTACCCAATTTTCCTCATGCTTTAATAGAGAACAAAAAAATAAGAAAAATTCAGCTTTGTATGAGACTTTCCGTAAATGCGAGGAAAACATTCCATTGATAGATGCTATTAAACAAGTACCTCGATATGCTAAATTTTTGAAAGAATTTTGTACAAACAAGGAAACAGGAACTTAAAAGACATGAAAAGGTAAAGGTAGAGGAGAATGTATCTACAATTATTTAAAGAAAACTACCTACTAAGTGCCAAGTATGCTCACTATCCCTTGCACGATAGGTAGCACTAGATTTGAAAAAGTCATGTTAGACTTGGGAGCTTGTATCAATGTCATGTCATATTATTCTATATATGCTTCGTTGCGACTTGAACCTTTGAGTAAAACTGGTATTGTAATTTAGTTGGCTGATGAATCTAATACTTATCCTAAAGGTGTAGTTGAGGATGTTCTTTTGCAAATCAATAATTTGATTTTTCCTACTGATTTTTATGTGCTAAATATGTAGAATGGTGTCCAAAATGCACCTATTTTGTTGGGGAGACTATTTTTAAAGACATTCAAAACTAAAATAGATGTTCATAGTGGTACACATTCAATGGAATTTAATGGCGAAATTGTGAAGTTTAATATTTATGATGTCATGCAATATCCTAATGATGATAATCATGTTTATTCTATTGACGTGATTAGCTCTTTAGCACAGGAAAGTCTTTAAACTTGATGGAATTTGAACTTATGGAAAGGATTACTTGGAAATTGCACTTGGTAAGAACATTGATGAGAAAAGTGTGAAATTAACCTTGAGCACCGGTTTGCAAGAAACTGCCACAGCTTTGAATGACACTCCGCAATCAGATAACATCTTTTATGTTGAATTGCCAGTGTTTAATTAGAAGTCTTTACCTTCTGTTGTGCAGTCTCCTATTTTAGAACTGAAATCACTGCCAACCTATTTGAGGTATGCGTATACAATTACGTAGGTTGAGAGGAATGAACTCGAGCCAATAACAATAAACAAAGGCGTTGCTTGGAAGGCAACCCATTCTTTCTTTTTGCATTTATATTTACTTTTCCTTGCATTTTACTTTACATTGGGGACAATGTAAGTTTTAAGTGTAGGGGGAGGATTTAGGATATTTGTTAATTTATTTGCTTTATTTTATTTAGGTTATTTGTTTTGTTAGTTTGAATTTTGAATTTTGTGTGTATATTCACTGCAAACCCTCACAAGACAAAACTCGTCCACTTGGGAAAACCTTGGGGTTTAAAGGCTTGTTGCACATTCTAAGTGCAATCGTGTGTTCCTACGAAAATGTGGTAGTTTTTAGGATGAGTCACTTGAGCGATAAGTTAATTTGGATTTTAATTTTTGGCCAATGATAAAATTTTGATTTTTCTTTGATAACTCCTCGGAAGATTGATAGGGATGGTGTAATCTGAATTTGGTTTTCTTTGTTGATTAGTACTTTATTTCAACACATGTCCATTTGATCGACCTAGTTTTAACTTGGAATGAATTTATTTGATTGAATCTATTGGGGGAGAAATTTTGGAACTTTATTGCTTGTTTGATCATAATTTGAAGTGAATATGAGGTATTATTTAAGAAAGGGGTAATGATTTAGGTAAATTTTGTGAGTTTTGAATTATTCAAAAAAAGAAAAAAGATTCATGTGGTGGATAGAGATGGAGCGGAAAACGCACTCACTCATAAACACATGACATGCGAGATGGAACATAAAACGCACTCGCTGGTAAGATAGAGCATAAAATGCACTTGCCAAAGAGAAAGAAAAGAAGAAAAAAAATCTTTTGATCCTCTGGTGTTATCTTCTTTGTGTTAACTGAGAGTGGTGTGACAACAAGTGCTTGAGTTCCTCTTTTCCCTTCAAGACTTTGATTTCATAAGTTTATGAGTTTTGATTAGTTTGATACATTTAGATTCACACACAAAGGGTTAAGAGTAAAGTAAGATTGACAAATAAATCAAAATTTTAGATGATGCATTGTTTTTGAAGTTTTTCAAGAGTTATTGTTTAGAATCTTTGATGTCAATTTTTGAAGAATGGAAGAATGGAAACAGACACAAGCTACGGACAATATTTACCTGGATCATAGGTCAATTTGATACACGGAATGAAAATGGGTATGTAGTAAGGCTCATCCAAATCACCCCGAAACACAAAATATTGTGTTTAGCTTTAATATAAAATAAATTGTGTAAGTAAAATATTGTGAACTATGAAAAATCAGATTATTTCAAAATCCAATAAATTCTTGGTCTTTGTTTTTTAACATCCAAGCAAAATAAAATATGTATTTGGACTAAATTATTAAACTTCCTTCTTTATGGTTTAAAGTTATAGTTATATTACTCGGATCAAAGTCGTATGTCAAAATATATGCATATTTTTTTGAAGTAGGCCCAATTGTTTTGCTGTATGAATGTAAACAGGCATAAAAGTAACAGTCAGCCATTTGGAATCCACCATAAAGCAGTCTATGTATCAAGTCAATACTTATGATGATGCAAGCAAAAGTAACGCCTAAGTTTTTGACATAATCTTCTCACTCCACAATTTTCAGGAAATTATAGTCAAGCGGGGGAAGAGAGAGACAGAAAGTGACTTTTCATGAATAGAGTGAAGACCTAACTTGGATAGGTAATCAAAGAAGGACAAGAAAAGATCATAAACACCGACTTGACATGGATAGACCATCAAAAAAGGAGATATAAAGCCAGAAACAGAGCAAATTTGATCCGGAAAGAGGGAAAGACCAAGCAATAGAGATGTTGACCACAAGCATAAACTCCCTTCGTAAACGATAAGCATCATGAGATCAATGGTCAGTATAGATCGAGAAATGGGAGAAATCCATGTATGTACACTACCATGCTTACCTTACACTTTCTTTAGATTTTCTTTTTCTTCTGTAGTACCATCAAACCCTACCGTTCCATATCCTCAATTCGGTAGCGGAACCAGGGGCTTGAGTGAACCATGGTAACCCTCATACTGATGCATTAAAATTGTCCTATTAGCACCTTGACATTAAAAATCTTTTCTAGTGGAAAATCACTTGGTTATTCACAGCTAAAAGCCCTTTTATAAATTAAACATTAATTTAGACAAACACGTTTATTACATTAAATAGGGTAGGAACCCACGTTTTACATTCATAGAGACCAACTATCAAAAATTATAGGTACACTACACGCGGTATAATGTATATTGTGATTCATTTTAATAGACACAAGGTAGATTTGTGCACTGTACATTCAACAGTACCCTAAATATCAACATGTCCGCACTAGAATAATAAGATTGATTGTATTTGTCTATAAGGAATTTTAACGTTAATAGGTGCTATATCAGTGATTTGTCAACTGGATTAACAGCTTAGTAAGAATATATAACTCTGTTCCTAAATTTGAGACTTGTATATAATGTGATATTCAAACTTAATAAAGTAAGAAGATAATCTGCAAGAGATAGGAATGCAGATGGACACACTAGCACTATACAATTATGTACTCAAATCTTCAGAGCAAGAGGGCAAGATTGACAGAAACATATGTCCGAACAATTTTGAAATACTCATGTGATTACAAAAATTAAGAATACAATAACAGTGGATTAACAGCTCCACATGCAATCACAATAACCATAAAATCACCAACAATAAAGGAAGAGACTAAAAATGTCTCTGAATTAGAAGTAAATCCTTGAAACTTACCTCCTTCAAGCGAAGAACCCTCTCAAGAAATGACTTGAATAAATCCTTCTTATCATAAAAGCACATCCAAGCAGCTACATTCTCCCGGAACTGCAAGTTTAAAATCATAATTCACAAGTTTCAAGGTTTAGTTAATCAATCTTCAAAGTAATTGTTGTACCTAATATATTTCCAAAAGGCAAGCCATTACACTATGTTCCATTTGATTTCCATAACAACATTGTACATAATACAGTTTCCCTAAATATTGAAATTTGAGCAATTATTCTTGAAACTGTGGGAAAATCAACACAGGACAGGACCCATTTCTCCCAACACACTCCAAGATGTTTGATTTCTAGATCCCCACAACTTCTGAGAAAACTAACTGGCACCATAAAAGATTTAGGTGTTTACCTATCTCCAGTTTCTACCATTATTTCAGCTAAACCCCTCTTCCATAGTACAAGTGTAATTAGTACGAATGCATTAGGCATATACCAAACAAAACCAACAGCAATCACCAACAAAACAAAGCAAAATCCAGCATCTACCTTCTCATTAATCATGAGCATCATAGACATAACATGCTCGAATGACGCAGTTTCCGGATCAAAATTCGGCCACAGGTAATTCTCCAAATACTGGCTCACCTCCAAAATCATCACTCTTTGCAACGGCACAGTTTTCCTCCCGCTCTTCACCAACAACTCCGTCTCATATATTTCCTTCACCAAATCTGCACTAAAATCTTTCTTCGGCTTCTTCAAGTCATCGGTTTTCGCCCAATTCGCCTCCGCAATCTTAGTGAGCCGGTCTCTCTGGATCTCTACTAGGGTTATTGAGCTCCCTATATTGGAACCGGGTTTGGACTCTGGCGGCTTGTCAGGGAATGAGTTGAGTGGGTACTCGGCGACGCGGTGGCGCCGGAAGTCGTAGACTCCGGTCCCGTACACCTTCGTCATATTTTTTCTGCTTCTAAATCTAGAATTGTAGCTAAGAACTGAACTACGCTAGGGTTTTGTAATTTCAAATTCTCAACGTGTGTTTGTTAACATCATTTGAGACTTTTTAAAGATGGAGTTAGGGTTTTAAATTTGAATTGGGAAGGGTTTGAAACCACGAGTATATTAGATTTTTTGAGGAAGTTTGCCTTTTAAGTCTTCACTCCTTAGTGTTTCTAGGCGGACCGGAATATTGTACCCAAAAATTGGATAGTGGTCCATAGCATTAAAAAATAGCAATCCCTTCCTATTCTTAACTCAACTTGGGGGTGTTCAATAAAAATTCCGGAATTTGAATTTAAATGAATTGAATTGAATGAGTTAATCTGAATTTGAATAAAAAAATTATTTTATAATTGATATGTATAAAATATTTAAATAATAGTATTTTATTATTTTACCCATCTAAATTATGTTGAATAAATATATAATTTTGTCATTCCATATTAAAAAAAATACAATATTCATTAACAGGAGTAGAATGAATCAAAATTAACAAAAAAAAAAATCAATCACGTATATAATTAATCTTAATAATATCATTTAATTTTAAAATTTTATATTATATTATGTTTAATATAAGACCCAAGCTTTCTCACTTTAGCTCAAAGTAGTTTCCCATCTCTCTCTACATGCTTGGAGTTGCCCCTCCGAAATGATCTATCTATAATCTATACATACAATCATTCTATATCTATTATCAATAAAATCCAAAATTAGTACTAGCAGCTATAATTCTGTGTACCAGTGTACCCCAAAGTTCAAAATGAAGAAGACGAAATGGCGTTGATGATGGAAGAAGGGGGTTTAAATGGGTGTTTTTTCTGATTCCACATATTTCAGTAGTTCTACAGATTTCGAATGAGTAAATCAATCAAATTTGTCGAACCAAACGATCGATCGAAGCTACAGAGAAGTGAGAAACGATGGGTATTTTGGTAAAAATGGTGTTCAGATCCATTCAGCCAAAAAAATTTCAAAGAATCGGTCAGATAAATTTAGTGACATTCAGATTTAAAAATAAACATACAAACAGTCTGAATGGCTTATTCGCTTAAATTTGGACTCATTCAGATGCATTATGTGAGACCCCGAATTTTATAAAATGAAAATATTCAATTTTTTTATAATTATTCTATTTAGTAAATAGTTAAATTGATAAAAGGTTAAAGTTAAGGGTGATATGTGAAAAAATTTCAAAGTAAACAAGTTGTCATAAAATAATCGGTGATAAAAGTATAGTAATACGCGTAGTTGCATAGTAGCACACGGTATTGTACAGTATCTTTGATTATTGATGCTTTCGTGAGAAGTCGCTCAGTTTTATTCAATTATTGTTACAGTAATTGTTGTATAGTATCTCACGATATTTGATTCAATTATTGTCAATATTTTATATTATTAAATCAATAATTGAGATAACGAGTTACTCATATTATTATATGCATAATTAACAATGTCTAGAAAGTTCTATCGAGGAGAGGTTTGGTCATCTAATTGCGCGCCAATAGGGAGAAATCCTTATCGGAAAACCCCATCTTTCTTGAGAACGATCTGGTTGTTAATATTGCGAGTTATAATAATAATGAATAAATGTTATTAAAAATCGAATTTGAGTTCGGAGTTAAATTTGGAGACGCGGACGTGATATTTGAGTCCAGAATGATGAAATTAGTAGAAATAGACTATAAACACAAAATTTGTCGGGGTTGATTTTTTGGTCAAAAAGTCAACAGTTGATTTTTTCGAAAAAAGTCAAACTTCAAAAATTTAAAAATAAAAATATTGTTAAAAATATTGATGAAATTTTTATGATGTATTTGTGGTAAATTTTGCTTATTATTTGGACCCCCATTTACCTATTTTTCAAAATAATCGGTAAAAAATTATTTAATATAATAAAAGTGGGGCCCACATATGGAGGCCACATGTGGGGCCCATATGTGTTGAAAAACTGATCTGGGAAATGGGGGACGGGGAGAGGTAACGTAAATGGAAGGTGATGTGTATATATATATATACAAATGTGATGGAAAAAAGGGGGGAGAAGAATTACCTTTGCCGTAAGGCAAAGGTTATTATATATATATAATAGGCAAAGGTTACTATAAATTTTTTTATATATATATATATATATATATATATATTATAAGTTTTATTTTATTTGATTATAAATAGAATATATTATATTTTATTTAAATTTTTTATTTTATTATAATATTTTATTGCACAGTAATGAATAGTAAAATCAAATTTTTTAGAAAATTTTCCGTCGGTTACTGATAGGGAATGATATTCGTATGCTACAATCAATTAAAATCTGGTTATCTAAACACTTCTCCATGAAGGACTTGGGAGAAGCATCCTATATTTTGGGGATAAAGATCTATAGAGATAGATCTAAAAGGATGCTTGGCTTGTCCCAAGGAACGTACATTGACTCGATGCTAAAGAGGTTTAGCATGGAAAATTCCAAAAGAGGTCTCATGCCGATGAGCCATGGAATACATCTCTCCAAGAAACAGGCCCCAAGGACACCTGAGGAGAGAAATCGTATGAGTAAGATTCCTTATGCTTCAACAATAGGATCTATCATGTACGGTATGATATGTACTAGACCAGATGTCGCTCATGCACTTAGTGTAATAAGGAGATATCAGTCGAATCCAAGAGAAGAACACTGGAAGGCAGTAAAAAATATCCTAAAGTACTTAAGAAGAACTAAGGATATATTTCTTATCTACAGTGGGTCTGAATTGAAACTAGAGGACATCACAGACTCAAGTTTTCAAACGGACCAAGATGACAGTAAATCCGTTTCGGGGTATGTGTTTACCTTAAACGGTAGCGCAGTGAGTTGGAAGAGTTCCAAACAGCAAACAGTTACTGATTTAGTGACAGAGGCAGAGTACATAGCTGCAAGTGAAGCTGCAAAGGAAGCTGTTTTGATGAAGAAGTTCATTACCGAACTTGGTGTGGTTCCTAGCATTACAGGACCAGTGCCTTTATTCTGTGACAACACTGGAGCTGCTGCGCAGGCTAAGGAACCCAGGTCTCATCAGAAATCCAAACACGTGTTGCGGCGATTTCATTTGATCAGAGAGATCATTGAAAGAGGAGACGTCACCCTGGAGCGTGTGGACTTTCAAGACAATATTGCAGATCCATTTACTAAAGCGTTAACACAACAACAGCTTGATCTTCACTTAGAGAAGATGGGTATGAGATACCAAGGTGATTGGCTTTAGTACAAGTGGGAGATTGAAAGTAGTATGCATACAAGCCAATCATATATGATGATAAAGCATATACTTTGTAATCAATCTTATTTATTTATTAATAAAAGAATTATTTATAAAGACATTTATTATCAACATGGTGCTGTTTTAATAATATGTGATAAACCCATAGTTTTAAGCAATACTTTTAGAATCATGATGAGATCATGCTAATGAGATCTAAATTCTTAGATAGCTTAAAACTAAAATGTTCCCAATCAATGGATTACTAAAAAAGGGGATTAGTGAATCCGGATAGATTGGTACGTACGTTGCTTGCTCATTGGATGAGGATGATTGATCTCATGATCATTTGTGTGGAGACACTAAAGCAAGTATGTAGGTGCTTATTAGAGAATAAGTTCACTGAACGTGACTCGCTAAGGAATACCTAATGGAGTTTTACTTGTCTGTCAATAAGAATTCCTGTAGTGATAGTAGTACAAATGATCCTTAGACTTGAGATCATCATAATATCTTATATATAATGAATTACACTTTGACTTATTCCTTAAGACTCTTAGAGTATATCAAAGGGTATGCTTGAGTGTAATAAGTTATATATGAAGATAATGAATGATCAATAAAGAATCTACCACTTCTAATAAAAGAAGAGAAATGTCCTATGTGATTCGATAAATGACAACCCAGGAATCCTTGGCCAAGGTGGAATGAAATTAGAAAGTAGTTTCTAATTTGCATTCATTAGGAGTTGTGCATTTAGGAATCGAAGTACATATAATTAAATAAAATAAGACTTGACAGTAATTCCATGTCTTATATTTAATTGGGACATTGTATTGTGGAAGGATTGAATTGTACGATAACTATTAACTCAAAGGTTCTTTTATGATTAATGTTAAAATCTATATTATCTGGAAAGTCGTTGATCGCTAGGGAGACTTATCCCTATTGTAGAATAAATATTATTTATTTAAATAAATTAATCATTTAATTTATTTATTTAAATAAGATTAGAATTGTTCTATTTGATTTATTCACAACCGATTTAATATGGAGAACCTAAAGGGTCACACCATAAAAGGAAGAATAATTATTTAAGAAGTTAATGGCATAATCGTAATAATATGTTAAGTATATTTAATTTAATCTATGGTGATAGAATAAATTAAATAGCTTAATATTTATTATTTAATATTTTAGAAATATTAAATATAAATTAATAAAAGGAGTCTTATTAATATTATTACAATTATTATTATTTTAATTTCTAAAAGAGTTTAGGAATTAATTTAATATAAGTACTCTCATTTATTCCTAATAGGATTAGGAGGGAAAATTAGTTAAAAGAGTTTAATTAATTATCCCTAATAAGATTAGGGAGCCCATTTAATTAAAAGAGTTTAATTAAATAAATAATACATTATTTTAATTAATTAGGGTTACCTGATATCTTTATAAGAGAAGTCTTATATCAGATATCAGATATACGTAATTTCAAGAGTTGGAGAGTACGCCCCTTTTCTATAGAGATAGGAAAAACTAGGGTTTGAGCCAATACACCCTTCTTCTAGAAAATTCTTCTTCCTTGGTGGGTCACCGCTAGAGGCCATACACTTGGGTGGCTTACATTGATCAAAGGAAGGAATCTACCCGGAGATTCAAAGAGATCACGGAGAAGTAGGAGGTGAACTCGTACCTGAGGAAGCTCGTTTCTACAAGGGTATGATTTCATAACTTCTTATTCTCCGTTTAATTAATAATATGCATAAAGGATGATCCGGAAAATTGGTTTGTGAAAAATTTTAAAATCTGTTTTTTATTATGCTTCCGCTAATTTTGTAATTTGATTGCTATTTTGATTTTCACAAAACCTAACACTAATTGAGCGCCAATAGGGAGAAATCCTTATCGAAAAGCCCCCTCTTTCCTAGGAATGATCTGGTTGTTAAATATTGTGAGTTATAATATTAATAATAAATAAGTTCGTGTTGATTAAAGATGAAATTGATATTTTCATTATGTTGGGATTGTTAGTATTAGTGGAAATTGACATCTATTTCGATAGTAATGGATGTTTGGAGGCAATATTGACCAATCGGGTAATTATTCGGATAAATGAGCAATTAATTGCTATTAATTCACTTGCTTATAACTATTGATTCACATGCATGTAATATTAGGGGAGGTGGTGCAAGATTGATAATACTTGCATGACTAAATTAAAATAGAGGTATAGATGAAGGTACTATACTGTAATTATTTTTTTCACATGATTGAACTATTGATTCACATAATTGTACTATTGATTCACAAGATGTACTATTAGGGGAGGTGGTGCAAGTTTGATAATACTTGCAGGACTAAATTAAAAATGAAGAAAAAGATGAAGGTATTATACTGTAATATTTCGAGCCCCAAAACGTGCAATTATCGAAATTATATTTTCCTATAAATAGAAGCCCATTCTTATTTTATTCTCACCAATTCACTAGGACTCACAAGAGCATTTATAGAGAGAGAAGCTTTATAGAGAAAATAGAAGAGAAGTCTGCTACCTCACTATTCCAGTATCCAGTCTTCTTCTGAGGTAAGGGATATTATTTTGTTCAGTATTGATAGAAATACTATTTTTTTCCATACTCTGTAGTATGTGAGTAATATTATTTCGTCTCGTATTCCTGATTATACTATCATTCGGTTAAAGTATTGCTTCTATATTTCGTGAAATTAGTAGAATATCCTTGAAATTTGCGCTTCATCAAGTATCGCTTCACAAGGATATTTTCTGCACATTCTTGTTAAATTTTAAGTTTTTCATGCCGGAGTACTGTCCATGAGTACTATTCATTTATACGGTACTATTCACAAAAGTACTATTCACGATACTATTCACAAAGTACTATTTACAAAGTACTATTCATAAAGTACTATTCACGAGTACTATTCACAAAGTACTATTCACGGAGTACTATTCCCGAAGTACTATTCATGAGATACTATTCACTCAGGTACTATTCACCCAGAGTACTATTCATAACAAAAATTGATTTCTTTTCGGTCCAAATTATTTTTGATACATCATCATTCTTTAATTCTACTCCACAAAGCAGTATCATGTTAACAATTTGGACAATATTGAATTATAGATAAATTAAATTATAAATCCTTTAAAATTTATCCTTGAACTTGTTTTACTGAATTCTTATATCATTGTCATCATCCTCATGTTTATATTATGTTGAAAGTCATATGTGGCCTGTAGTGCATAAATGGACTTGGTATGATTATGACAAGGGATTATTCGGTATAATCATGACCGTAATGTTACAAATGATGTGGTAAAAGCCCTCATTGGCCCGTAGTGCATTGATGAACAGTTTGTGGTATGATCATGACCATAGGTTCTCTTCAGCCAAGGGTGCAAAGATGAATTATTTTATGGCGTGATCATGACCGTTGATGAAAACACGAATATCCTTGGTCCGTAGTGCATGGATAATTCGTGGTCGTGATACTAATGAATATCCTTGGCTTGTAGGGCAGGGATGATTCAATGATATGGATTAATTATTGAGCTGAGTCTCAGCGATGATGTATGACCCCAACTTTTATGAATAAAGATTAATTTTTCTCAAAATATATTTTTGAATATTGTGGTGTGGATTTGATATAATGTTATAGTTGTGGGTATTATTTACAAATTTTGCAAGGTAAGCAAGTGGTTATATAATATTCGATTGGTCGGGGAATATTCGTTTTAACAAGAAATATTCGTACGATGGCACAATCATTGGTGGACCCCATAACGAAAGTATTGTCGTAGTTAGAAAACGACAGAATTATCTTTTTATAAAAATAACGGTAAAAGTTTTACCGTTAAACTGTTGAACTACCCGGTGGTAAAAGTACTGTAATACGCGTGGTTGCATAGTAACACACGGTATTGATTATTGATGCTTACGTGAGAAGTCACTCAGTTATACTTAATTATTGCTACAGTAATTACTGCATAATATCTTTCATATTATTGATTCAATAATTGTCACAGTATCATCTGCATAATATTTTATATTATTAAATCAATAATTGAGACGACAAAGTTATTCATATTATTATTTGCAATATTGACAATATTTAGAAAGTTCTGTCAAGGAGAGATTTGGTCACCTAATTGCGCATCAATAGGAAGAAATTCTTATCGAAAAGCCCCCTCTTTCCTAGGAATGATCTGGTTGTTAAATATTGTGAGTTATAATATTAATAATGAATAAGTTCGTGTTGATTAAAGATGAAACTGATATTTTCATTGTGTTGGGATTATTAGTGTTAGTGGAAATCGACATCTATTTCGATAGTAATGGATGTCTGGAGGCTATATTGACCAATCGGGTAATTAATCGGATAAATGAGCAATTAATTGCTATTAATTCACATGCTTATAACTATTGATTCACATGCATGTACTATTAAGGGAGGTGGTGCAAGATTGATAATACTTGCATGACTAAATTAAAAATGGAGGTATAGATGAAGGTACTATAATGTAATTATTTTTTCACATGATTGTACTATTGATTCACAAGATGTACTATTAGGGGAGGTGATGCAAGTTTGATAATACTTGCAGGACTAAATTAAAAATGAAGAAAACGATGAAGGTATTATACTGTAATATTTCGAGCCCCAAAACGTGCAATTATCGAAACTATATTTTCCTATAAATAGAAGCCCATTCTTATTTCATTCTCACCAATTCACTAAGACTCACAAGAGCATTTATAGAGAGAGCAACTTTAGAGAGAAAGTAGAAGAGAAGTCTACTACCTCACTACTTCAGTATCCAGTTTTCTTTTGAGGTAAGGGATATTATTTTGTTCAGTATTCATAGGAATAATATTTTCTTCCATACTATGTAGTATGTGAGTAATATTATTTTGTCTCGTATTCCTGATTATACCATCATTAGGTTAAAGTATTGCTTCTATATTCAGTGAAATTAGTAAAATATCCTTGAAATTTACGCTTCATCTAGTATCGCTTCACAAGGATATTTTCTGCACATTTTAGTTAAATTTTAAGTTTTTCATGCCAGAGTACTGTTCATGAGTACTATTCATTTATATGGTACTATTCACAAAAGTACTATTCACAAGTACTATTCATAAAGTACTATTCACGAGTACTATTCACAAAGTACTATTCACAGAGTACTATTCTCGAAATACTATTCACGGAATACTATTCACTCGGGTACTATTCACCCGGAGTACTATTCATAATAAAAATTGATTTCTTTTCGGTCCAAATCATTTTTGATACATCATCATTCTTGAATTCTACTCCACAAAGCAGTATCATGTTGACAATTTGGACAATATTGAATTATGAATAAATTAAATTATAAATATTTAAAAATTTATCCTTGAACTTGTTTTATTGAATTCTTATATCATTGTCATCATCCTCATGTTTATATTATGTTGAAAGTTATATGTGGCCTGTAGTGCATAGATGGACTTAGTATGATTATGACAAGGGATTATTCGGTATAATCATGACCATAATGTTACAAATGATGTAGTAAAAGTCCTCATTGGCCCGTAGTGAATTGATGGACAATTGTTGGCATGATCATGACCATTGATGAATACACGAATATCCTTGGCCCGTAGTGCATGGATAATTTGTGGTCGTGATACTAAAGAATATTCTTGGCCGTAGTGCAGGGGTGATTCGATTATGTGGATTATTTATTAAGCTGAGTCTCAGCGATAAAAGTGATGAAAAACCTTTTAAATCATAGAAGATAGTAGATTTTATGCTCTACTTGACTCTTCTAATGGTTTGCTTGTTCCGTTGCAGTTAAACTTGATAGTTGTTATATTTTATCAGTTTAACACTGTTGAAGGCTAACGATAAATTATTCTGCATTATCTTAGTTATAATATTTCTTATTGGGCTAGTTGAGCTCACCCTTTTGCTTTCATTGTTCTCTTCAGGAAATTAGAACGTAGCTGGGACTAGTCGGGGAACGGAGTGACGGTCCAGATGATAGCATTAGTTGTCCTCACTATTCTATAAAATAGTGTGATAATAATTGTATTGAGTACTCCATTTGAGTTGAATACTATCTAGAAGACAATATTCGTTTTAAAACTCTCAGTTTATGTTTTATCGTATTTTACATGACAATTGTATTATTAAGTTGTATTTGAATTTTGTACCATGTATTTGGCGACTCAAGATGGGTGATGTATACCTATTTTGGGGGCGTCACAGATGAAATATTAATTCATGGATGTGATAATAATGAATATCCTTGGCCGTAGTGCATGGAAAATTCATGGATGTGATACTAACGAATATCCTTGGCCGTAATGCATGGATAATTCGGTGATGTGGATTATTTATTGAGCTGAGTCTTAGCGATAAAATATTGATAATAAACTTTTAATTCGTAGAAGATAGTAGATATCATGCTCTACTTGTCTCTTTTAAAATACAGTTGCATGTCTTTGGCCTGTAATGCAAAGATAAACTGTTAATTAATATCTTTGGCCGTAGTGCAAAGATGAATTTATTAGTATGATTATGAACATGAATTGTAATCTGGTATAACCATGATCTTTGATATTTCAGGTAAAGACGTGTGATGAAAATTATCTTCGTCCAGGGTGCGAAGAGGAATTTAGAATCACAATTATGATTATGAGTTATTCACATGATTGTGGACATGAAATCTTGATTGATGTTACAGGGATAAAATATTGTTGGTAGACTTTTAACATGGAGAAGATAATAGACTTTATGGTCTATTTGACTCTTCTAATGGATTGCTCGTTCCACTGCAACTATGGTTGAAAAGTTTTATCATATATCATATGTTCTAAATCTCTGATTTATTACTGACGAAGGCTATTGATGATTTAATTATCTTTAGTCATGATATTCTTTACTGGGCTAGTTGTGCTCACCCTTTTGCTTCACAATTCCTTTCAGGTAATAAGAATGTAGCTGGGTCGAGCGGAGGTAACAGGGGATTAGAATGGTGGTCTATAGCTATTGAGGTTCTCCTTAAACAGTAGGGAAATAATTTTATTGAGAACTTTAGATAAGTGTGTTGTATTTTTATACGACATTTAATAGTTATATTTGGTGAATCAAATAGGGTGAGGCGAACCCAACTTTGGAAGGGTGTTTTGCCACTATCATACGAGATGTCTAATGACATACGACTTCGTGTTATCATAAGATAGGGTTGTGCACATCCACTTGCTGAGTATATCTACGAGCACTACCTATATAATCTTGGAGTTTGGTTGAAATATAATTCTCAATTGGAGACAATGGAGATAATTATATGTCAAGAGAAGACTCACAATTGGAAAAAATATGATAGCAATCTTCTCGTTTTTCTTTGGGGGCTATTGGGTCAACCAAGGATTATTCTGTGGGCATATGATATCTATCATAACCTAGACGCATGACCTCCCATGTACGAAGGTTTCCTTGAGTATTTTTTAAAGATTTTAATTTCTAAAACAGTTATTGACTGTACCTTTATGTAAGGTACCATTGTAAGATGTTGTGGTCAAGGCACCACGAGAGTTATATATATATTTGTATTAAAACTCACAGTTTAATTATGATCGTATTCTGCACGACAGTTGTATAAATGGAGTTGTTAGTAGTGTATTTTCTGGCGACCCAGGATAGGTGATGTATACCTATTTTGGGGGCGTCACACATTAAGTTCTAAACAAAAAGCCCCTTAGTTGGTGTTTCATTTAATCTTAATGCATTTTAACAGTCCACCTCTTAGTGACTCTTAAGAGCTCACATATTTATATTAAAAAGTCATCTGAATAGTTAAAATATAAATATCAGTCTAAACTATTTAGAAGACCTTTTAATACAAAAATATGGGTTGTTAAGATGTATTAAGAGGTGGACTGTTAAGATGATTTAAGATGCAATCAAACACCACTAATATTTCACCCAACTCCTAAAGGTGAATAACATTTATTTAATTTAACATTTCACTATATTGTTTTTTGAAAACACATGGGAGGATACTATAATTATTCAATATTTTTCTATGTTCCGAAATATAACATTAAAATTAATATAAAATATTTTCAAATATTACAAAATAAAAAATAAACTTTATATAAAAGAAAAATTAAATGGATCTCATTAGTATTCATATAACATCTTGAACCAAATATTCATCTTTGCTTTACGGGCCAAAAATATTCATTTGTATCACCAGTTGGTCATGTTCATCTCAACACCTGTCCATCTTTGCACTACGGCCCAAAGATATTCATCAGGTAATCATTTATCTTTGCACTATAGGCCAAAGATATTCAGTTATATCTTCATTTAGGACTAAGGATGATGAAAAATATTTTAAAGAAAAGAATTGAGTGAGATAAAAGGACAAAGATTAGGGATTCGTACTTTAGATAATCCAAGTTCAAAAATATTCCATAATAAACCATAGTGGAGTAAAATTCAAGAATGAAAATCAAAACATGGATCCAATTAAAGATAGTAACCATAATAAACATCTTGAACAAAGAAGAGAAAATTTTATTTTCCTTCTGTGAATAGTGCCGTATTCGTGAATAGTGTCGTATACGTGAATAGTGTCGTATACGTGAATAATAACCCCGACACGAAAAGGTAAAAATTTTACAAGAAAAATCATACTTCGTGAATAGTACTCGTGAATAGTACCATACTCGTGAATAATGCTGTATACGTGAATAGTACCGTATACGTGAATAGTAACCTCGACATAAAAAGGTATAAAAAATTCATAATAAAATTCATACCAATATTTTGGTATAATGATATTGAAAGAAATAACATCATTTACGAAGAAAATAACATCTCTTACCTCAAAAGAACAGTACTTCTGACTAGAATATCAGATATAATGTTGAAGAAAACTTGCACTGAATAGAAACTCTCAAAGTATCTTAATACTCACAAAAATACACTCGATATTATAGAGAGAGAAAACTTCATTTTCTGGTGTGATTTTCAATT
Organism: Panax notoginseng; assembly: GCA_016801055.1. Taxonomy (NCBI): domain Eukaryota; kingdom Viridiplantae; phylum Streptophyta; class Magnoliopsida; order Apiales; family Araliaceae; genus Panax; species Panax notoginseng. Next base: position 109,726,585 of record CM029017.1, read on the forward strand.
CTAACCTAAGCACTCTATTTATAGAAAAATGCTAGAACGCCAAAGCAGACTTAACCTGCTACCTGATGGCTTTACCTGCTGCTATTCACGCACACCACCATTGAAAAAAAATCTCAACAAGGACAAGAGTGGGGCCCACCCATTCTAGAAAATTTATAAAAATGTTTTAAATTTAAACAATATTCAGAAACTTCAATAATTCATAATAAATAACACTTTTATAAAAAAAATACGAATTTTATGTCCATTCCATAGGAATTTAATTCTTTACAACTTTGTAGAAGAAATGTTTTTCAAATTCTAAACAGAAAATGACCGAAATCCATATACGGATGATTTTTAATACCTCCATTCGGACAAAATACTGATAAAACTCCTCAGTATTAATTCTTTCATTTATATCTACATAAAAATAAATATTTTCTTATCATATAAATTAATAATTAATTATTCACAAATAATATTACAGAATCACAATAATGACAATCAGGTCGTTCCCAAAAAAGAGGGAGTTTTCCGATAAGGATTTCTTCTTACTGGCGCGTAATTAGGTGACCAAATCCCTTTCCTAGACAGAACTTCCTTAGACATTGCCAATAATGCTATCTAATAATATTATTCAAATAATATGAATTATTGATCTGATAATGAGAAATACTATGCAGTGACAATTATTGAATTAACAATAATATAAAATATCAACGTAGTAATTATTGACAATAAAAGAAAATATTGAACATTAATTATTGTAGCAATTATTGAGTAGTGCCTTCTTACGTAAGAATCAATAATCCAAAAATACTGTGCAATACCGTGTGCTACTGTGCAACTGCGCGTATTACTGTATTTTAACCACCAGGTATTTGAATAGTGTTAACGGTAACTACTACACCGTTATTTTTAGAAAACTCATTCTTGTCATTTTTTTATCCGATAGTTTTCCGTTATGGGGCCCACAAATGGCTGCGCCATCGTATGAATATTCCCCGACAACAAGAATATTCCACGACCAAATGAATATTCCCCGACAACAATGAATATTTTATAACCACTTGCTTATTTTGAAAAATTTACACATTTCACCCATAACCAAATCATTATATCAAATTAACACTTTATTATTGAAAATAATAATTAGAGAAAATTTAATTTTATTTATAAAAAGTTGGGGTCTTACAACCTCCCCTCCTTATAAAATTTTGTCCTCGAAATTGACGTATGTACCTGGTGTTTCGAAAAGGTGAGGGTACCTCACTTTCATTTCTGATTCTAACTCCCAGGTCATTTCTTCAATAGCATGGTTCCTCCACAAAACTTTGACTTATGGTATAACCTTTGTGCATATGACATGTTCCTTCCTATCTAAGATCTTGACAGGTACCTCCTCGTACGTTAAATCTTCGGTTATCTCGTCTGGTTCTAACTCAATAATGTGGTTTGGGTCTTTCACATATTTACGAAGCACAAATATGTGAAACACATTATGAACATGAGATATGCTTGGAGGTAATGCGAGTCTATAGGCCACATTTTCTACTCGGTCAAGAATCTCAAATGAACCAACTAATCATGGATTGAGCTTTCCTCTCTTCCCAAATCTTGTAACTCCCTTCCATGGAGCAGCACGTAACAATACATGATCCTCAATATTAAATTTCACGTCCTTTCGATGAAGATTCACATAACTCTTTTGTCGATCCTATGTCGTTTGTATACGTTGTCGGATCATTTGGATTTTCTCTGTAGTCATACGTACCAACTCTAGTCCCAACAACGTTGCTTCTCCGACCTCATCCCAACATACTAGAGAGCGATACTTTCGTCCATACAATGCTTCGAATGGAGCCACCCCTATACTTGTCTGATAACTGTTGTTGTAGGAGAATTGCACTAATGGTAGGTACTTATCCCAACTCCCTTTGAAATCTAGAACACATAGTCTTAATAGATCTCAAGAGTTTGAATAGTTCTTTCTGATTGCCCGTCTGTTTGAGGATGGTATGCAGAACTGAATCGTAAATCCGTGCCCATAGTTTTCTGCAAGCTAACCCAAAATCGTGAAGTGAAGCTTCGGTCACGATCCGAAACTATGGATACTGGCATGCCATGCAATTTCACAATCTCATTCACATACATATGAGCAAGACGTTCAAGGGAATAAGTCTCCCGTATCGGTAAGAAATGAGCAGACTTGGTTAATCTATCAACAATAACCCAAATCGCATCTATGCCTTGAGAAACCTTGGGAAGACCCCGTAACAAAATCCATGATAATGTGTTCTCACTTCCATTTCGGAATCTCAAGTGGTTGCAATGGACCCTTTGGCACTTGATGCTCCGCCTTTACACGTTGATAAGTTAAACACCTCGAGATAAACTCCGTGATCTCTCTCTTCATATTGCTCTACCAAAATGTATGTCGAAGATCATGATACATTTTGGTACTCCAAGGATGGATTGCAAACGGTGTATTGTGTGCCTCCATCATGATTCTATGCTTCAAGTCAGAATCGTTAGAAACACTGTGACATCTCGGATTTTTAAGAATTAATAAATGAGAATTTAATAAATAAAATTTTTATTTTAAGATGTTTAAGTATGAGTATGTGTATATGTGTTATATATTGTTTAATATGTGAATTGGTGTGAAGAGAATTTAAATATTAATTTAATATTTATTGAAGTAAATAAATATTTTAATTGAATTATTTATTGAGATTATGTGATTAATATGGAGTAATGTAATTAAGTGTATTATATTAATTAAATGATTATTTAATATTTAATTAATATGTAATGATTTTATGTTATAGTTCTAATTTAATTGAGATAATGTAGTGATGTGGTAATTGTTACTTGAAGTTATTATTAGCGAGTAATTATAATGTGCCAATTTTATGTGATTAATTGATGTTAAACTTTTAATTAATTAAATTAATATTAAGATTTAATTAATTAAATGATAACATTAAGAATATGTGTTAAATGATCTATTAAAAGAGTTAAAAGAGTTTTTAATACCGTTTTTCCAAATAAGGCCTTACTTTTGTTTTAAACCAATTTTACCCAAACAAGACCTTAACTATTAAAACTTGATTTTAAAATAATATGGTTTTGCCAAACAAGTCTTAGGGCTTTTAAAATTCTATTTTTTGTAACTTATATATTAAATTGATTATTCGTATATGTAATTATTGGGAGTTACATATTCTATAATTATATGTGTTATATGTATATTGTATATACACTAAGTCACGTTAGTTTTCTAAACCTAAGTCTAAACTAAGAATAAAGAGAAGAAGAAGAAGAAGAAGAAGAAGAAGAAGAAGAAGGAAAACCTTGAGAAAATAAAAAAAAAGCTTTCATCATCTCCATCTTTTCTCTTAATTCAACCTAGAAAGGTATCAAACTAACTCTTATACTAAATTAAGATGTTTTGTATTTAGTCTTTGTAAAATTAGGTTTTCATGATTATGAATTTATATGTATATATGGTGTTCATATGTGATTGTGTGCTATGAAAGGATTTTCACAATACAATTGTTGTAAAAACAAGTTTTAAAATCATGTTCTTCTATGTTTTCATAGTTTTAGAGTTCTATATAAAAATCATTTGGTGAAACTTCATAATTTTGATATGTGAATGGGATATGTATGTGTGTGTATATATATATATATATATATATATATATATATATATATATATGTATACGCTTACATGAGATTTTTATAGTTGTTCAAAAGTTTCAATTCACAAAGATATTATGAACATGATGAAATCATGTTCATATTATTTGATTATGAAGTTATGTTGAAAATTGTTCTTAAATCTTTGATGTGAGCATGAGTTATGTGTAATATGGGTTATATTATGATATATTATGAGTTATATGGTTGTTGTAACAATTCAATCCATGTAATTTTGATAAACAAGAGGAATTTTGTTTATAATGATTTTCTGTGAATTAATTTCTTAAAAATGGCTTTTGAAACTATAAAATTGATGTTTAATTCATAGTATAATTGTAAAATTATTGATAGATTGTGTTAATATGATAAGAAACGAAAAGAACGCAAGTTGAATGAATATATTTGGTTAAGAAACGAATTCGTAGTGAATAAATTCGCTAAATATGTAAAAACATGAAAGTTTAGTATGAACATGAGTTTTGGGTAAAGATTTAGGCTAGTTAGTGCTTCTGTAAATTTGTTATAAGTCTAGTATGTTGTAGTTCTATGAATTACGAATCCATAGAGTCGAAAACGAACTAATTTGGGTGTGTATAACTCAAATTATGAATGTTGGAAGGAGAAAGGGTAAAAAATTCATAAGAACAGTAAAACTGGAGAAAAAAATGCGTACATACTGCTAAGGGACACTGCAGCGCAGCCCCCAAGGCTATTTGGGGCGCTGCAGCGTCGAAATAGTTGACACGGCCGGACAATTTTGACCTCCTGTAGTAAAACGACCATATATGTTTCATACGAACTCCGATTGAGGTGATTCAAGATGATCCGAAACGAAGACAAATAGCCTTACAACTTTCGTTCTTTAAAGTGTTCAATTTGAGGTCGGAAACAGGGGTCAAAATGGTTATTTGTGGGACTAATATGTATTAGGAGGCAATCGGAGGGCGTCGGGCATGCACGTAAGCAAGTGTAGTGCTCCTGATGATAAAAGATGGTGTTCTAAGTTATAAAACATGAATGTTAGTAAATATAATGATGATTAACATTAATAAATGATATATTAGATAAGTTATGTAAGCACACTAAGCATACATAAGAGAGACGATTCGGGCGTGTGACGAATGAATGTCGAAACGCCGTGACAAGTGTTAATGAACATTATAAGATATGGAATGTGTTTAATATAAAACCCATAAGTATTCCTAGCAAGACTTACACACTTGAATGAATTTCAAATATTACATAAGTCGAAAAGTTAATACAATTTAATTGAACATTGTGTGCTAATTAACAGGAAGGATTATGAGATGTGGAGTAGAGTTTACATTACAATTACTATGTGTTGTTATGCGACTAATAGTTGATGTGTATGATTATATATTTGTGTAGGCCACGTGAAGTGCAGATAGCTGTAAGCTGTTAATCTGTTATTG
>CM029017.1:109736707-109739207 GCA_016801055.1 Panax notoginseng
GCTTATTTTCACGAAACTTTTGGAGTATCAGCCTCAAGTGTTGCTCATGATCTTTACAGCTTTTGGAATATATGAGGATGTCATCAATAAAGACGACCACAAAGTGATCTAAATATTCCTTGAATACTCGGTTCATCATATCCATGAAGGCAGCAGGAGCATTAGTCAATCCAAAAGACATGACTAAGAATTCATAATGCCCGTACCGAGTTTTGAAGGTAGTCTTTGGAATATCCTCAGTTTTAACCTTCAGTTGATGATATCCAGAACGAAGATCGATCTTTGAAAAGAATTGTGCTCCTTACAACTGGTCAAACAGGTCATCAATACGTGGCAATAGGTACCTATTTTTGATGGTGACATGATTCAACTCCCGATAATCAATACAAAGTCGCATACTCCCATCTTTCTTCTTCACGAATAGAACAGGAGCATCCCAAGGAGACGTACTAGGGCGAATGAAATCGATGTCTAACAATTCCTGTAGTTGGGTCTTTAACTCCTAAAGTTCAATAGGAGCCATTCGATATGGGGCTTTGGAAATGGGTTTTGTACCGGGTTCAAGGTCGATACAAAATTTAATTTCACGCTCTGGGGGTAGGCCAGGAAGTTCTTTGAGGAATACGTCAGGAAATTTATTAACAACAGAAATATCATTCAAAACTGACGTATTTTTGTTTAGATCCTTGACATGAACTATGAAAGCTTGACATCCATTTTTTAATAAACGAATAGCTTTATGGCTTGAGATGATAGTGATTGATTTTAATGGTTTGGTTGTTTGAATTTACATAATAGGTTGGTTAGGAATATGAAAGCTAACAACCTTACGAAAATAATCAATTTTTGCATGATGAGTAGTTAACCAATTAATCTCTAGAATCGCATCAAATGTAAATATTTTTAATGAAATAAGATCGACAGGTAATGTGAGGGTACCAATTTGAACCAAACAAGACTTATAAACAGTGGATGTAATGAAGGTTTCTCCCAACGGAGTTTCAACAGATAAGTCAAAGTCCAATTTCTCCGGAGTCAAATTTAAACGTTGAGAGCAAGTAGGAGAAATAAAAGAATGGGTAGAACCGGTATCAAATAAGGTATAGACTTCGCTAGAGTTTATGATAAGCTTACACGTGATGACCTTGTTTGGGTTCCTTGCTTTCTGGGAGGTCACGACAAACGCTCTCCCTTGAACTACCGATTTTGTCTTGTCTGGGACGACCTTTGATGCCTCCATCCCAGCTGGACTTAACTTTGGTGCACGACAAAATCGGGCTAGGTGACCTTCTCTTCCACAATTATATCACGCTTTGGATGGCATCGCGCAGTTTGGACTGATATGTCCCTCCCCTCCACATTTGAAGCATATGATCGGTGGTTGTTCTCCTTCCTTAACAACGGGTGCTGATGCTGATGTCTTTCCATCATTATTGAATCTCCTCTTCTTAAAATGTCCATTCTTATTATTTTGGCCATTACCACCGAAGTGGTTACCATTTCTGGCATGTTGATTCCCTCCACGCTTATTGTCACCGCTTCGATGACAGTTATCACTGGTATTATCATTTTACCGGCTGCTCTCTTTTGGTTGGGTTGCCTCGTTATTACGCTCCAATAACTGAGCCCTATTAACAACATATGAATACAAACACAGTTTATGAGAGATAAGATATTGACGTATCTCCGGCTTCAAACCTCTTAAAAACATCCGCATCATTCTCTCCTCATTATCAACTAAGTGGGACGCAAACTAGGACAACTCGGCAAACTTGGCTTCGTACTGCGACACTGCCATGTTGTTTTGCTCCAGCTTAATGAACTCTACCTCTTTTATGTGACGAATACTTTCGGGAAAGTACTTATCGTTGAACAGTTCTTGGAACTTCTCCCAAGACATCTTCAGTGCTGCAGGTTGAGTACGCTTTACAGATTCCTACCAGTAATCTGCCTCTGCCCGCAACATGAAGGTGGCAAAGGGAACCTTTTGCTCCTCGGAGCATCCCAAGACATCAAATATCTTGTTGATCTGCTTTATCCACGTCTCCGCCTTAAGTGGTTTTGGCTCTCCAAAAAACTCCGATAGTCCCAGTTCCTTGAACTGTTTGGTGGTGACCATCCGAGAGTTGCCAGTGTTTTCACATGCATTTTGGACAGGAGCCACTCTTGCCTGATGTTGCATGAATTGCATAAAGCCTCTGAACATTCTATCGTTCATCATCTGGTCAGTGTTATTGTTTGCCTAAGGATTATCGCCTTCCTGATGCACATTATCCTGATTATTGATCTGTGGAGACTCAACGGTCTCTTGTGCTCCATTGATGTTCTCAACATTCTCGGATGTCATTTTCAAATACTGCCACAAAACAAGGGTTAATTAACATGTCACATATTATCCCTATACTCTAATCGATCAATTAAATACCAAATAAACTTAGGTAGGTCATACTAGCGAAGGAATTTCCCGTCTCTTCCCTCCTAGTTCTAGTCTCACATCTTA